>MU927675.1:2631-27138 GCA_036418165.1 Cooperia oncophora
TATTTCCGCACTGGTGCGGAAATATCCACATTTGCCTTACCCTCAGCATCGCTTACGGCCATACCCTATAGTTTGCGACCGCAAAAATGAAAGTTCACGGATCGGGACGTACTATAGCTCATTCGATAGAGCTCGAAAAACTGATATAGGGTTCGCGACTTCGATTTAGCTGGTTCCGAATTCTAAGGGGTGTTTTTGGCCTTCAAAGTGCGAATTCAAGTGCGCGCGTCAGACAGGGGTGTTTTTGGAGAAATAGTGCGATAAGTCGAGAGGACAGAGAAGGTAAGAGCACCAAACTTTGCCAGAAGCAGGGTAACACCATGGTCAACAATTTCGACCATTCACAGGTGTAGGGGGCGGAGCCTATTTTGAGCAGGTGGCTGTCGAGCGCCCGGCGCTGGGCTTTTGTCAGGGAGTTCGAGCGATTATGGACTGTAGCGCAGCCCAGAGTGAAGGAAATCTGTTCTGTTCACAAATCTGTTGTGTAGTGAAATAGTTCTCGTAAAGGGTGCAGATATACACACGGAAATCTGAAGGATCCTGAATCATGAATAACTCGGCTGTAGTTGAACTTCATGCAAAACCGAATGGCACCGTTGAACTCAGCGCCCTCGATGACCTCACCCGTGAAATTTCGGCATGATTGGTCTTGTTTTCTCTTTTTTCTAACTTGCGTTTTGTTCTTGCCTTACTGAAGGGAAAGGCAAAAAGCCGGCGAGACTGGCCCAAAGCCATCCTGGCTGGCTGTTTTGACGCAATTTCAGCACTGTTTTGATTTGCCTTTCTTGAGAGTGGCATGCGGCAACAACAGACTTTGAGGCGTTAAAGGGCACTACTTGTCTCTCCATTTGCTACTCGGAAGAGTCCTGAAGTGTCAAAATGTGTAAGTAACAGTTTCTGTGCCGTTCTGTAGACCACACTGATGAGCCCATTCGAATCTTTTGGCTGTCTGTAGTTGAGAGGGCGAAACAGCCTTTTGTAGTTTTCTTATCAGTGTCTTTTCAGACAGCCTTTTCCAAGTTATTCTATATGATTTCAGGTATTCGGTTGATGTTGTTCGCTCATAATGGCGCTGGCGAGAAGGGGTCGCGATGTAGCACCTCGGGATAGTCGTATAACAGGGAACGAACATTGCTTGTTTATGAGGTCGACCAATCGTCATTATTTCCTGATGTATCTTGCAGGTACAGTCACGTTTCATACAGTTTATACAGCATACTTCACTATCACTTTCCTATATCTCTCTAGTACCACCCAGTGCCTTTTTTTGTGTATTTCGTCGTAATATTTTGTACTGCCTCTCATCTCACTGCCATGTGTTCAATTGCAGAATGTTCATTCCACCGACAGTCAGTACAGACGCGAGCAAGCCAAGGGAGATGAAGATGCTGGAGGAGCTGGTGATCATCGCACGGATAGCAGCGGCGCTGCTTGCATTTTTGTTCTGGATATGGGTTATTGTGAGTTTCATACGTGGTTGCTCCCGCACTTCACTTACTCGACTTCATTTCGCTATTGTGATTGTTTATAATTCTTCCACATTCAGAGGAGATGCCGTGAAGCACTCTGCGGAAGGAAGAAGCAGTCCAATGGCCGAGCAGAGAGGAGGGAATCCAATGAAGATCCGGAAGTATAGACCCAGTATATTACAATTATGATTATTGCTATTAGTCCCTGATAAACTATTAATTTTGTTGTGTATACACTTGAAATGGGTGGTTCTGTACGCAATTTAATCTCAGTTCGGCACAAAGATGAAGCAGAAAACGGGACGGAAAACCGAAATAGGGTGAAACGTGCAGCGTCGACCTAGAATGTGGATTCAGTGATGTGGTCGAAATTTGAGGTCAATCGGTTGCGTTTGAGGCGAGATTCAGACCCATGAACATGCGGGAGCAGCGCCGTGAAGGACGGATGCCCGCGGCGGGGTGTGCAGCGAGGTGGGCGGGGCGAGCCGGCGCCATGCGCATCGACAGCCTGAAGCGCGCACGGTGTCGAAATTTCAGCGCACCTGGTGCTAATTGAAGGTAGTTACGGTAGGAAGACTTTGAAGCATTTCCAGACATGGGAAATCTCGGCTGTAGATGATCTTCATGAGGAAAGAACACCACCATCGAATTCTGCGACCTCGATTTGCTCAGGAAGAAAAATTTTGACTCGATTGGACTCCGTTTTCTTCTAAAAAAATCCAATCCCTTTTTTTAGTGATGACTCATTGCGGCCTTACTAGAAGGGTAAGGCCGAAAGCCGGCAATACCGGCTGTCAGCCGGCAATGCCGGCTGTTGCCAATGCTAAAAAAAAGATCTTACCAAGATGAATGTTCCATTTTTTTTGGTTGGGACGGTGAGGGAAGATATGGTGTAAACTGCAGAAAGGGATTTCTATGCGACGGCAAAAGGCCCAATTTGCGAGAAAATTTTTGTTTGCTTTCGTTGTTTCCGGTAGTTTTTGATTTGTATAGAATGTTTCGAGTGAATTATTGGAAGTTGTTGTTTTGCTGTTGACTTTGGCTTGTACAGAGGCAGGTTTGTACAAGAGGTGGGTTTGTACAAGGTTGTTTCTGGATTGTAGAGAGTGTTTCATGTGAATAATTGGAGGCATGTTTACAATTTGCAAAGTTTGAGGAAGATAGTGAGTGTTGGGTGGATTTTGAGTGCTAAAATGACTGTGGAGGTGTAGATTTTTTGCTGGTTTTACTGATATTTTGGTTTGTTTCTGGTTTGTTTGAGGTATTTTAAGTGGAAAATGGAATGAATTATGTGGTTTTTTGATAATTATCGTCGTTTTTGACGTAGTGGTTCTTTTTGTTTTTGTTAATGCTTGATAAGTGGAGGAATTAGAGTGGTTTTGAATGGTTATCGCGAGTTTTGAGTGTGTGCTGAGGTTGCGGTGTGAGGTGGATCCTGCTCAATTTCGCGTTTTTTTGCGTTCTTTTGATGAAAATGGAGTCCAATTGGGTGTTAGCGTATCTGGGGAGGGGGGTGGGGTATGCTCTTCTGCTTCCTTTCTCGGCGACATCGTACTCGAAACGCTCGTACCTCACCAGCTCTCTTCATGGTCCTATTTCAAGTGCATCAAGTAGCAGCCAATCATAATGGAGCAAAAGGAAAGGTAAACCGTGGCTCTTGTCAACAGTAAAAGCGGCGAAAAATGGTCTTGAAACGAGAAGATGAAGAGCTGGTGAGGTGAAATGAACTTTCTGTGATTCTATTGTGCTCAGGGTTGAATTTCTACGATGTGATAGGATTGATTGTTTCATTGTTAAATGCAAAGGATGTGTTCATCTAGACCTCCCTCAATTACGTTGGCACGTTTTCTGTGGTTTTTCCTAATTGATTTGTCATTGCCCTGCTTTTTGTACATGTTCTATGGTTGAGATTTTTGTTAGATTTCTCGTCTTCTAGTCCTCCTTCCTCATTTCATTTATTTGCTGTTTTCTGCTGATGAGGGGGTTGAACACTGGCAGAACTTTGAAAGATTCTCGCTATTGTCAACTTGCCAATCGGCTCTACAGCTCTGCTCTTTTGATCCGTCCACCTCAGTACGTGTCCTAAACATGAGTCCTTCTTAACTGTTTCTTTCTCCGATCACTTTTATACCGGTCACCCATCACTTTCTACAAACTTGTATACGGGGGTTCACTGACATCCTTATGCTGAAGCGGCGGTGGTATGAGGTGTTTTTTGCTCCCTATTGTGCTCTTTTGATGACAATGTGTGGTTTTTTGGATGTTAACTTATTTGGAGCGGAAAGGGAGGGGGGGGGTATCTTACTACTTTTCAGTGTTTCGACTCGACCGCCGTGGCATTTTTCGCTAGCAAAAATCGATACGCATCCATTGCTTTTCGCCCAACTGCAATTTCGTCAGGGTTGCAGACTGTGAAGAATGCCTTACAGAAAGAATCAGGGCTTCGAATCAATCCTAGAATAGTGTAGTTCACAACTTAAAAACGCTGTTATTTGTGTTGCTGGAGCATTATTCCACTGACCGGCTGAGCGCTCCTCTGACGCCGTAACGCCATCGCGCCGCACAGCGGCGTTGTGTATATAATTAACATCTTTCGTTGTCGACTACAGTGACTGGGAGACAGTAAAGAGGATCGTAATTCGACGCACCGCCACGCGTTCATCGTCCTTTGCAGACGAGACGTCGTATGCGACGCCCAGCAGCGCGGCGAATTACGATCCTCTTGTCACATACTCGCAGTGACTACTTTCTCAGGAACGCTGAACACATGTACCAGCAGAAGGGGGTATGGAGAGCACAAATAACAGCGTTTTTAATTTAATTAACTTTAATTTTTAATTTGCAGTACCCTTCGATTGCATCGGATTTCATGTTTGCAAGGATATCCTAGGCACTCATGTGTATTTTCGGTCATACATTGTCTATTCTCGACCAGTACCGCCTAATATCGTCATTAGCGGACCGATGTCGCAGGCGACGCCCATGATGAAGTGGCGAAAAGTGGAGGGGGGGGGGGAGAGGGATCGTGTTTTCCTCGCAGTTCTCTTCTATTAGGTTGTCCGGAAAGTTCTCAGCGTTTTGTGCACCTATTTTTTGTACATTCACTGCTGATTAAAAACTCATTCTGCCTTGCTTCTCAGTAGCACATCCTGTAGAGAATTTCTTGCGCTATCTGATGGTATAATTGCCGTTTCACCATTGCTTGATAAACCCCCTTTTTTCAAGATTTTTTCAAGCATGTGAAAAGAGCACTTCGGACGATTTTTTTCTTCGACTATAAATTGGGGCAATCCGCAATCGAAACAACAAATTAACCAGGTGTGGGGGCCCAATAGTGCTAGAGAAAGCACTGTGCGGCAATGGCTCAACAAATTTCGTTCTGGAGATTTCAGCCTTGAAGATGAACCTCATAGCGGTCGACCTAAAGCAATATCTGACGAGGATTTTAGGGGGATTTTGGAGGCTGACCCATCCCAAACAGTTCGAGAGATAGCAGAAGAGCTAGGCCTTGGCAAATCCACTGTTGCAGATGGTCTGGAACGCATTGGGAAGGTGAAAAAACTCGACAATTGGGTGCCCCACAATCGGAGTGACCGGCAGGAATCGGCACGTCTCGAGGTTCCTTCTGCATTGCTTTTGCGCAGCAGAAACGACCTGTTTTTGGGCCGAATTGTCACCTGTGATGAAAAATGGGTCATGTATGATAACAGGAGACGTTCCGGACAGTGGTTGGATTTCGACGAACCACCGAGGTAATTTTCAAAGCCGAACCCTCACGAAAAAAAGATTCTGGTCACGGCTTGGTGGTCATCGGCTGGTGTGATCCACTATAACTTTTTATCACCAGGCCAAACCATCACAGCCCTACTGTGAAGAAATCGACGAATTGTACCGAAAATTTTGTCAGATGCAGCCAACACTTATCAAAAGAAAGGGTCCGATTCTTTGCATGACAACGCCCGCCCACACGTTTCACAAATCACTATCCATAAATTGAACGAATTGGGGGTTGAAGTTCTACCTCAACCGCCATATTCTTCAGACCTTTCGCCAACCGACTATCACCTTTTCTAACATTTTCAGAACTCCCTTGCTGGAAAATACTTCATCAATCAGGACCAGGCAAAAAAGCCTTCGTGGATTTCGTTCTCGACCACCCAGTTTTTTACTTTGATGGGATTTCTCGACTGCTGTCACATTGGCAAAAGTGTGCTGATTCGAATGGTGCCTATTTCGATTAAATCCGATGAGTATTAAAAAAGTTACGATCGTTTAAAGTGAAACACCCAAAACGCTGAGAACTTTCCGGACAACCTAATAATATGTGCTGCATACCCCCCTCCTTCCAGGGCACATCATCGTTAGAGACTCCCCAGCATGGAGATGTATTTTGCCGTTGAAGTTGGGGGGGGGGGGGGAGGGGCGGACGTAATGAGAGGAAATTCTGTACAGAACTGCTCAAAGGCGTCAGTGCCGATGCGCCGTGGGTGTTTTTCTGCAGGTCCGGGTTCTCTACAAATCAACTGATTGAAATTTAGAGAACTCGGACAGTAGAAAAACACTACGAAAATCAGTTTGATCTAGTATTGAAGAATTCACGTAAATTCCTAGGTACGTCGATCACTCAACAGTCAGCCTGGTTCGCTGCGGATGATGGGGGTGTCCACATGGGTTGGTGGGCGCGGCGCCGATCGGTTGCTTCATTTTGGAAAGCGACAGGCCACGTAATATCGTTCGTATCAGTCGTTTTCCACCAGTTGATGTTGTTTGCCCGACCCAACAAATGGTGAAGAACGAATGTGGCTGGGTAACGCAACCACCGACACCCCCGATCATCCGCAGTGGACGAGACTGCAAAGAAGTCCCCATTAAAACTAGGCGTGTATTTACGGTGGGGCGCCCGGTGCGCAGTTGTACGCGTGCTAGTGGCCCCGACGGAATAAAAGCGCAGGGTCATGCAGCTACACATTTAGCTTACTTTTTTTCTTTTTTATTAGAGAAGATTCACTAAGGCATTGTTCACCAATCTGCGGCCCCGCGTTCCTCTAGAACCCTGACGAAACGGCGGTTGGGCGAAAAGCAAAAAATACGGATTGATCGGAGAATCACCAACCGCGGTTTCGCCGAACTGCCGTTCAACGGTTGTTCGAAAAGCAATAGATGCGTTACGATTTCGCAGGCTGCGCTCTAGAGAAAACGCCGGGGTGGTCGGGCTAGCGTTTTTCGCCCAACCGCGCGTCGTGGATACATATCAAAGGCGTTTCGCGCAACGCCACAGCCTTCGCCTAACCGTCAATCGAAACGTATCGAAAGCCTTCAGTGCCGGTACTTAGACACCCGGGTGGGCGTGGCCACAAGGGCAAGGCTTCGAAATGGACCGGTGTTTCCCAAATTTGTGCTGCAATAGATATTAGACGGGAGCACCGTTTACAAGGTAAACGTTCCTATTGTCTTCAAGGTGTGCTTAATGTTGATTTCATGATCATACGTAAGACCTGATAACCACTTTTTCGCCTCTGCCTAATGTATACCTTTGCAAAAAGCATAAATTCCAATCTAAGTTAATTCTTCCTCTCGGAACTTCTTAGTTCAAGCAGTAGAAACACACAGCTGTTTAATAAGAAGGAAATTATCGTCTCCAAGCTCAGGAAGAAGCGCTGAAGCCTAATTATATCCGTCCACGTCAAGCCCTCGCCCTATTTTGGCCACGCCCACCGGGTATCTAAGTACACGCACCCTAGGACACTATTTATTCCTACTTCTTCGACAGGTTCTTTTGTAGCTGGGTCTTTTGTTTTCCCATGTTCACTCATTTCCTCCCTCATTGCCCCCTTCCCCTCTTTTTTCGCTGCACTCTGCCAGTGGGGGTTGACTAGTGGCAGAACCTGATGGATTCTGACCCTATTCAACTTTACATTGGCACGACAGCATTCCCCATTTCTCTACTTGTGTGAGTGTTTGAATGAGTACGAGTCTGTGTGTGTTCTGTTCAGCTTCACCCACTTCCTCTATTCTTGCCCCCTTCCCCTCTTTTTTCGCTGATCTCTGCCAGTGGTATGAATTGAGGCAGAACCTGATGGATTCTGACCCTATTCAACTTTACATTGGCACGACAGCATTCCCCATTTCATTCCTCTCTTGAGTGTGAATGAGTACGAATCTCTGTGATGCCGATGTTCTGTCAGACATATCACCCACTTCCGCTATATCATATGCCACACTTCCCCTCATAATTTAAGATAACGCTGTTCTCTGCCAGTGGGGGTTGAATTGAGGCAGAACCTGATGGATTCTGACCCTATTCAACTTTACATTGGCACGACAGCATTCCCCATTTCATTCCTCTCTTGAGTGTTGAATGAGTACGAATCTCTGTGTGCGTGTTCTGTTCAGCTTCACCCACTTCCTCTATTCTTGCCCCCTTCCCCTCTTTTTTCGCTGTTCTCTGCCAGTGGGGGTTGAATTGAGGCAGAACCTGATGGATTCTGACCCTATTCAACTTTACATTTGGCACTTCTTCACCTCCTTCCATTCAGTTTTCCCTTTTTCTTTTTTTCTAGCCCCCTTGTTTTGTTTGCTGTCAGCTCTGCTGGCGGGAGTTTGCATTGCGGCAGAACTTTGAAGGATTCTAGCCCATCACAGCTTCCTCGTCAGCTCAACAGCAATTGCTTCCATTCCTCTTCTCTGTTCCTTTGTTCTTTCCGTTGGCTGAGTGGTGTGTATGTTTGCGTATGCGTGTGTTGTGATGTATTGTTATCTACGTGGGTGTCGAAATGTCACCAAAAAATGCTTTTCTTTTTTTATAGACCACATTGATGACCCATCTGTGCACCTGGCTGTCTGTGGTTGAGAGGGCGAAACGGCCTTTTCCTAAAACCACCCCGTTATTATGTTATTGTTTTGTGCTTGCCGTATCTTAGAGGAACTTTACTTCTAGAAAATTTCATTTACAGTAAATTAATCGAGTTATCTTCAATCAAAGGCTAATTTAATGTAACTATTCGTGATGTTTAACCTTCATGCGTTACAATTTCCATTGAATGGTGGTGCAGTACTGACAGGCAACCGGTACATGTCTACATAGTGCCTCCATTGGAGGGTATCATCTGTTCTCCTTTCCAACATTCTACACTTCTTCTCATACCGTATCACTACCATTGCTCCCATAATTATGAGCGAAAGAAGTCCAATCAGCATCGCGCACAATAATGATTCTACGGAGATGAAACTACGTGTCCATGAAACCGTTTCCATATGTGACGGATTTGCACCAGGTGGAAGTTGAGGAGTTGAGTCCTGATTGGTTAATGTTGCATATGGCGCCAATGGCATTGGAAAATTTGCCTGACTTACCGGTATTATGACCGTTATATTGGTGTCCAATGCTCCATCAACCACACGTGCTCTGATGTGCGTGGACCCAATCATCAGCATTTTCCCTTTCGGTATTTTGACAGCAAATACAGGTGCTCGAATGTCGAGGGACTGCCATTCAGTGGTTGTGTACTCGGGTGCCCAGAACATTTCCTTCGCCCTAGTCGCAATCACGACTGAACGCGTCAACGGGCGTACCAGTAGGAACTGCAAATGACGTAATTAGTACAAATATGAATGGGATAGATGCAACAAGGATATCCACCTTTTCGCTTGTGGAATTGTATGTGACAGAAGCACAGTCCTGCCTGTTCGCGGCAAGTAAGCTGCATCCGACGTTTGCGTCTGCAGGTTGCATAATTTCACAGACGACACACGGTGACACAGGCTCTCTTCTTGCACTTTCCGAAGTGAATGAACTCCAGACTGGTCTGTCCTTTGCCCATTGCGTACAATCCTCCAACATTAGACGTCGAAAATGAGCTCATGTTCTTCGAGAATTGGCCGAGCGGTTCCACGTGAAGCAGATAGTGTACATCAGATAGCGCTGTTGTCGGGTAACACACCTAAAAATGTTCGAAAAACCCATGTGCCAGTTTTCTGGGTAGTTTAGTTTGTATGGCAGGTGCTATTGTGCACGCCGAGGTTTTCAAGTGAATCTGTTCATTCTTGGCTGTCTGGCTTTCGATGCATTCGTCTTTCTCGGAAACCGGATTCTACTGCCGAAACGGAACAATTTTTTTACCATATGATATCCAGTTGCGAAACGTTGAGAGGCATAATATAAGCTAATTAAATATAGAAGCTGAATGAGTAGAGAAGTTGTCTGTCAGCATCACATTACGATGACACCTCCTATACTAACCTCAACCTCCATCACTTTGTGATTCATTCCGAGCACCGTGGCTTTTATCACGTTTCTCGCCACTTTGCCGTACGTTTTCAACAGCGTGTTATGGAAACGCTCTCCCATGAACTGCTGAATAGCAGACTGTATGCTGTGATTGCTTGACGACTGCATAAGCACTGACGTTACTCTATCGAAGCTGAACAGCTGATCGAGCATGTCATGTACCATTGCATGTATCTTGTCCTTCACCGAGGAAAACGCGATTCCGAATCGTAAGCTGTAATTTTTTCACCACTGAAACTTCAACTTCTTTCTCTCCGCAATTCATGTGTACTTACCTTGATGTTTCGAGAGTCACTGTTATTGCTGATCTGTGTTATTATACTCATAATGGTGTTCCACTCCTCGCTCACCCTCTAGGATTAAGGTATACAACACAATATCGTTATACAAACACAGCACATCCTCAGAGGAATGGTCACACACCGTTTGAAGAACATCGATCTTCCCCTGTCCAATTAAGCTCTCCAGACCTTTGAATATCAGTCCACCAAGTCCTATTCCGAGTCCCAGCGTCAAGATTCCGGCATACGAGGAAAGCAGTCCTGTGGGCCTTATGAGGAACACAGCGGTTTAGTAGAGCTATCGAAAAATACACAAAATTCACAAAATCACCTGTAAAGCGGTACGGAGGCGCGACGTTCATCAAAGAGTGTCTTCATTCCGATTTTGTGTTCAGCCAGAATTTTTGCCTTCATCTCCGTATAAACCTTCAAACATCATGTATAACCATATACTTGCACTTATCGTCGAAACTGTCACAGACTTTGTATCGAAGAGTCTCATTCAGGAAAGTCGAGTTGCTGGTTGCTTGAAGATCGTCTTCGACTGATCTAATCGCCATCTCGAACACCTCACCGTCAACGTAGCCAGTGTAATCTGGAATGGTGAAGTTCGGTCTTCTGAAGAGCGATTGCTCCAAAAATGCGCTTACCCATCAACACTATTCCACACTCAGTCTTCCGTTCTGCCACCTCGCCAACAATTTCTGCGTGGAGTCCATTACGTAGCAATTCTTCGTGAGCTGCTTCACTCAATGTCGCCGGAATGTGTTCTCTTTGTACGAGGAATGGTGCTGATTGTGGTGTCCCAAGCTCGCTGCAGAGAAGCAAGACAAGTGCCATGACCTTGTAGATATGGAAGGTTTGCATTGCCAACGATAAACAAACTTCTGGAACGGCTGTTAAACAGATTCAAAATGGTTGTGATCGTCAAAGCAAGTACAGCGTGTGCACATATACACCTCTCTTATACTGAGCATTTGATTGAAAACATTTATTTGTGGTGTGCGACCAGTTAAATGGCAATGAACACGTCCTTTGTGTATGTGGATCGTTGAGCGAAATATGCAGCTCCTGTTTCGTTTACTCTAGCGAGTTCTGCCGATCGACATCTCTTGTCGGACTAAGGTGACCAGATACCCGTGTGTAACAAGTGACTCTGTCGTGCTCTGTGGACTTGTTCATAGCTGAAATAGAGTGCTATCATAGGAAAACTATGGCTCTTAACTGAGCTATGGGGAATTTTCATTCACCTTTCATCACTATTTGCCTCTTGTTTTCTCGTTTACCTCCTTGCTGACTTCGTAGTTGCTTGACGTTACCATCGTTTTTGGTGTGTTTCACCATTTTTTCTATACCCTTGGATATATATATATATATATATATATATATATATATATATATATATATATATAAGTAGTATATATAATATATAATATATATAGTATATATAATATATATATATATATATATCATATATGATATATATCTATCTATATAAATGATGTAATATATAATAGTACATCATATAGTATAATCTGTATTATACTATTATTATTGTTATTATTATTATTATTATCGATTATTATATATTGGTTATATAAGTTATTATTTATTATTAATTCTTATCGTGTTTTCAGAACAGCCAACCCGAAATACATGAATACAATAGACGGGCATACTATAAACAACCAAACAATAAACAAGGAACGTATGAGTATTCACATTTTCTTGCACTTTGCTTTATTGCCTATTCTTTATATTGCTACCGCATTAGTTGATTATTGTGAGCGTTCATCTTGCTTGTAATCACAACATGTTTCCCTTCCTTCGTCCCCTAATGCGGTAGCAATACAAAAGAATAAGCAAAAAAGCAAAGTGCAAGAAAATGTGAATACTCATACGTTCCTTGTTTATTGTTTGGTTGTTTATAGTATGCCCGTCTACTGTATTCGTGTATTTCGAGTTGGCTGTTCTGAAAACACGATAAGACGAACAAACTGCAGTAACTAATAAAAGGAACCGGAACTAAAACCACTCTCAAAATGAAATGCAAAATTCTCACCGGTGATGAAGTTAAATCGTAGAACGTGCATTGCCTAACGATGTTGCAGTGCATGATATTGACGCATGGTTTCGAGTGCGTATTGCAGCTCCAACTGTGTCTCGGAGAGCAGCTTGACCCACATTTCATCATTCTCGTTCTAAAGTGCAGCACTTCTGCACTGCCGAATTCCTCAACAAGTGTCGATTCCTCTGTCTCAGGAGTACATGCGCGAACCTAGAGCAGCACAAATTGCTCTGGTAAAACAGTGATACGTTTCTAAGGTTTACCGGGTAGCATTTTCCTCCGTCGCCATCAACAAAGCCCACGCATGAGCTGTACGCCTTCGGTGCCCGCGGAGAGATCAGTTCACCCAGCAGCACTATCGTTGCTGACTGATCATTCACAGACTTTAACAACAGTACGACTGAGGCGCTTTTCCGGTAGGCGGCATTTGAAGCTACAGCAAGTAATTTGCATAGCTGATTGCACTCTGTGAACTCATAAATTCTGAGCATTGGGTCCACCTGAAAAGAAAATTGCGTACAAGCTACGGGAAAAGCTAAGTGAACAGTGATTTTTTTACCGTCGTCTTTTCTGTGCAAAGTCTTGAGTTGCTCTGCACAAACGCTTCGAAACTGTCCATTTGATAAAATGTGTCCAGTTGGAAGGTAGCCTTGCACTTCACTTTGTACTCCTACCCACAGCAGCAGACGCTCTGCTGTAAGCGGTAAGTTAGCGTCGTATCTACCGAGCAGCGCATCTAACATGGCTTGGTATCGTCGCTTCAGCAATGATGTTCTGTCAGTGATATTTTGAGGTAAAGGAGCATCGAACTGAGAGTCGTCGTTATCTGAAAGTCAGCTTATATCCACCGAAATCATTGCTGAGAAAGCTGGAAGTAAGGTTTCACTATGTCGTAATGCAATCACCTTCTCTACTTGTCGTTGGCCTTTCCATATCTACCACAGACGGCTCCGGCGTATCCTGTGCTGTGTTGGCGTCCATGTCCTCATCGAAAAACTCATATGGATCCCCTGAACAGTTGTAGAAGTTTGTCTATAATCCTAACTGAGTAATATAAGTTTACAACGGACCTGCAGACTGCGTTACAGGTGTTAGTACAGCGTTTCTTTTCTCTAGCATCGACTCACGGCA
This sequence comes from Cooperia oncophora, assembly GCA_036418165.1. Classification (NCBI taxonomy): domain Eukaryota; kingdom Metazoa; phylum Nematoda; class Chromadorea; order Rhabditida; family Trichostrongylidae; genus Cooperia; species Cooperia oncophora. The sequence continues at coordinate 15,868 of MU927675.1, forward strand.
AAAGGGTTGTTTCTTGGTCTTCAAACAAGTTTCGCCCGTGTCTGTTGGTTTTTTCGCAGAACAAAATTTAAGATGTTCCATTTACTGCTTTTCTCTAATTTCACAGGTTTCCATCGCTTCATCCTTGGTCCTTCATCGCTTTCACCCGAACTTAGTGCTGAAATTGTCTTTTGAAGCAGAAGCTCTGATTATTGCTGCCGCTAAGGAATTAACAACAACAACACTATGAAATAGGTACCATTCAACTGGTGATGAGGGTTTTGCCTGTTTCCTTGGAGATTTCCTTGATTCCACTAAGGTTGTGTCGCCTACTTTACCTAGATAGGAACGTAAACGTGAACAAATTTTGAATTGATGAATCAAATTTTGAGGTGTACAACATACCTATTGGCTTTGAGGGAACGTAGTCGGCGTCATCAATGTCAGATTCTTCTGAATCCTCGCTCTCTTCTCCGGAAATCGGTTCCCGAGGTCCACAGTCCTGCTCAGCCTCCTCCTCTGACAAATCGTTTGTCACCACATGAAATCTGAAGAGTCAAAGTGAAACATCGGATGAGCGAAACAGTCAAAGTGGTTTTGTATACCCTCTGAATTTCACTCGTCGCTTGACCGCCAACACTTCCTTCTCGTCCAAGTTTTGCTGCCGCCTGGCCATCGCCTGTAAACATCGGTATGCTCTCACAGCAGGCTCTACGAAATCGTCCACGTAGTGAAGCAACTGCGTTTTTTGGGTGTGGCCTGAAAAGATGTGAGTGTTCCTCTCAGAAGATGATGATAGCAAAATGCTGGCTAACCCATCAACATGGCTACATTTGCATCAGCTGGGTCCAATGTATCTCCTTTCTTTTGAGCCATGTAGGCGTCGAATTGTGAAGTGCTTGCTGCATGTCTCACCTTCAAAATGTTGACTTCTTTTCAAATGATTCACTCATTGACAGTTCCTTACTAACCGCATTGCATGTGATAGCCATTTCTTCACAGTTGAGGATTTCGAAGAAGTGTCTCAGAAGAGGAGAAACAGACGAGAATGACACAGGCACTCCGCTCCACAGCAAAAAGAACTGGTCCTCTTCACGGCTGATGTGGTCACGTTCGGCTCATAAGGCTAAAGACAATCGGCGCTATGGAGATTCTGATAATGTTAGTAGTGGCATACCTAGCTCGAAGTTTTCTGTAGTACTGCAACCACCGATGCGACTTCTTGTCGAGCCCGAAAAGACCACTTTTGCATGTTCGTCAGTTCGCGCGACATTGTACGCTGTTTAGGGTTCGGAAAGCGTGCAACCTACAAAGATCTGATTTGCTGGCCAGAAAACACCTTATAATAACACTATGTGTAAAGGGAGATGAACTCTACCCAGTAGTCCTTGGTCTCTTGTGTATGCTTGATTAGACCCATCGATTGTGTATTCACCTCCACAACACTGCCACAAATGGTTTTGTAGGCGGCCTCATTTCTTGTGGCGTTGCAAACCATTATGTAGGCTATCAGAGCGCTGTAAGACGGTGACGTTGTATTTACTACAATTCTTCTTTTATGTTTAGGAAACTTTATCTGCGCACCTCATTACAAAATTGTACTCTGCATGAAGCAGAGCTTTTGCATTTCTGGAGAATTTCTTCATTATGTCTTCTATTACACTGTCGATGACACTGTGATCAACAACCGCCCGCATTGCAGCATACTCCACGTAGCCCTAGAGAGCACCAAAAATGGAATGAATAAGCTTGGTTTGGAGTTCTTGTGAACGCTACCTTCACTGGTTTCCTTGCAGGAATTAGCCCTTTGAACGATGCAGCTGACCGTTCTTCTTGTTTCGGATTCTTCAAGTAATGTCTCACTTATACGCCTCCTTTGCCAGATCTCTTCTACGTTTTCCGGCATCTGCTCAGATACAACATACTCCATGTTAATAATAGGAAACAAGTTTACGAAACATACTTGGATCGACGTGCCTTCGCAGAAACTTGAAGAATGCAATCATTGCTTTTACGAAACCCAACCGGACCCCGACAGTGACCCCTGCCTCTTGTGTTATGCGCAGGAAATCCGGGATCATACGGTAGGAGAACAATGCGTCGTCTATAGTGACGATTCTCCCGCACCTCAATTGACTCAATATTCCTTAGCACGCAATCGTCGCAAACAACCACCGCTTACCGTTGACGTCCTCTCATTGCTATCAACATGAATCGACTAACATACGTGCTGTAAACCTCGCAACCTTTCAAAACATTCATCTGTGGCGGTTGGGTGCCAACTAGCTAAACTTGCGGCATATACGAAACAGGAGCAGCTTCTAACAGCGTACACTCTTACGACGTATGTTTTGAGTTCCTCCTTGAACGCCTTCAAAATCGGATGTTTGTCCTCTTTCAGCTTCCTCCACAGTTTGAGTGAGGAATCCGCACGTCTCTGCCATCCTTAAAGAGGCCAACATTTTAGCTATTCCGTGGGTATTTGTGCCTGGTGACTGTCTGCGAACGCACCCTCTTCTGAGACAATGTACTCTTGTATGAAGTAGTCGCAGTCGAGTATGTCGTCCTCGTGAGCGAACATCAAATCTCTGCGAGGTTCAGCAAAAAAGTGGGCATGGTATATTGAATCCACCTAAACGTGACTTTGACGAATGAACTCGTTGACTCGCATTACCAGCCAACCTTTGTAATCTTTGTCGTGCTTGATTCTGTACTGGTATGCGCGAGGGATATACGGGGCACAGAAGGTTTCCGGCAAAAACTGAAATTGGAAGCGGATCATAATACCATTCAAACGGGACTCCTCAAGAGTGTCTAATCACCGCAACCTGTTGAGATGACGTGGACGGTTCTTGAAAAGACGGCCCTGCCTCTTCCATAACTTCCTCTCTGAACTGCATTTGCAAACCCATTCCTGCCTGACGCTGAGGTTGCAGTGCCCGTCGCTCGTATGTCTGAAACGTGGTCTCAAGTTGTCAAAGTAAGTGAATAATGAATCAATCTGTGAAGCACTACCCCGTAAACTGGAACACCGCCATCTCTTAGCTGTCCCAGAATGGATTTGTATGCATCCCATTCTCTGTCGGTTGAAGGCTCCGGCACCGGACTAAAATCGACACTCGCTCTTTTCGTTCGTTCTAGTATCCCACGACTCATTCTCATTGCTACCTGAATGGGGAAATCCAATGATCGTTCTTCCTCTCTATCCGGATCTTCTCATAGTAAAATGCAAATACACTACCTCCAGCTCATCCCCTTTGCATTGCTCATGATGTTTCTTTATGTGGGCGCGCAAATTAAAATTGGTGTGCTTCCCACAAAAGATGCAGAACTGGTAGCTTTCGCATGGTCTAGCGGGAGTGTAGACTTCTAAATAGAGATGTAGTTACGCGGACAATGTGAAATGTGAAGAATAATGTACGCCGTGAGCTTGCGATGCAGTCTCACCATCCGTAAGCTCGACAGGCAGCTTTGGAATTGCACCAGAGCTGATCCATTCCGTCATCAACTGTCTTGCCAGCTCCCCTATGCGCTGATTCCCTGCTTATCGCCCAGCTCCTTCCTGCCTTCGCTCGTTCCTTCTCTCCAGTGCACTGTCCGCTGCTAGTAGTGAGACTAGTGTCCTGGTGGACACTTCCCTCCCGCTGTTCTTCCTGCATAGTTGCTTCATTCAGATTCGGATACATATCTGAAAGAGAACGGGAGGTAAATAAGGTCTGATGTGTAGGGCGTTTCGTGGTTCCCACGGCTGCAGTGCGCATGTTAGAGGAATAGTTGTGTGCTGTTTCTCTGCGTTGAGTTTTTTGTATACTGAAACTCCCAACTGTGAACAGGTAGCATTTGTTGCAAGATGTTAGTGTTGTTTTCTTGAGGGTTTGCCTTCGAGAAATTGTATTCCTCTCGTAGGAGAACCCTCGTATGTATTGCTGTAAGCTGTATTGTTACCCTATTGCTGTAAGCTGTATTGTTACCCTAATGTGATTGTATTGAGTTGCTTTGTTGAAATATGTACAGCAAAAGAAGACGTTAACACTAGAATGAACGTAAATAAAGCGGAAAAAAGAGCAAACAAAGAAACGGTGAAACAGATGGTATGTTCCAAAAAGGAACACGTCTCAGGCATGTCAATGGACACTATCCCTGGACATATTTTCGTAGATACAAGAGCTGATTGGCTACCTCAACAACCCATTTTATTCAATGATGTGGAATGCGTGGCGGAACCAAAAACGATCCTCTGGCACAAGTTAATTGCAAAGAATGAACAGCTCAGGAGTTAGATAGCACTGAATTCCCCACTTTCTGCTTTACAGTTGAACTTCATTGAACCTGGTTCTCAATTCTGTCACGAATGCTAGTCGTATGTGCCGCATCAAACGTACAACGTCACGAGCGCTGGGTCGGTCGAGATAGTTGACCGTTTCGACTATTGTCCTGCATTCCCCCTACCGTAGTCCGCATTCCCCCGTTTCCTCGAACCGAGGCAGGCTTAGGACCCTGCTGGCTGCCTCGGTTCAGGTGTAACTGCCTCATCTTAGGACCCTGGCTGCCCCACCCCGGAGTCCCTTCCCTTGCCAAAATGCGGAATCCTGGCCGCCTCACCTGCCTCTTGCTGTCCCGTCTTAGGATGCTAGCTACCGCACTTCATGAGTGGTTGCCCCGCCTTAGGACCCTTGCTGCTCTCATGACCCCTCGGCCGGACGAGTTTTCCGGCTCGCAGCCCAGTGAGCGGGGTCTGTCGTTCGCGGGCGGTGTCGCTTCGTTCGCGTCCAGTCTTGCGGTAGCGGATGGGCGACACTGGTGACCACGTCGGCTTACTGTAGCGGGTGGACGAATTTTCCAGACGGCGTATTTCGGAGTGGGCGGAGGGCGGAACATGTTCTGAGACCGCGGGGGGGCGGCCGAACATACTGACACACTCCCCGTCACGGGGGCGGCGCTTGGACGAGTTATCCGTGCTGTTCGCAGCCCAGTGGGCGGAGTCTCTCGCGGGGGCGGGGTTATGTCGCTCCTCTTCCAGCGCACCCGACTGACCCTTTTGGACGAGTTGTCCGCTCCGTTGAAGCCCTATGGGGCCAGTTTTCCCTGTTGGACGAGTTTTCCGCGGCCGATTTCGCGCGCGGCAGGGTCTTTCGCGCGCGGCAAAGTATGATTTAGGATGTTTTGGGTCAGGCGAACCTACTGACACACTCCCCTGGCTGAGACGGCGCTTGGACGAGTTTTCCGTGCCACCGGACGAGTTTTCCTGCTCGTCGCGCGGCTCTTCGCGCGGTGAATTCTCGCGGCGGGGCGGGGCCAGCGGACCTAACGGCACACTCGGGCGGCGTCTGGACGAGTTTTCCGGGGCTCTTTTGGCTGCTGCGGCGGTTGGACGAGTTTTCCGCGGCGAATTTCGCGCGCGGCGGGGGTCTTTCGCGCGCGGCAAAACATGATTTGAGATCGCGGGGGCGGCCGAACATACTGACACACTCCCCTGACGGGGGCGGCGCTTGGACGAGTTATCCGTGCTGTTCGCAGCCCAGTGGGCGGAGTCTCTCGCGGGGGCGGGGTTATGTCGCTCCTCTTCCAGCGCACCCGACTGACCCTTTTGGACGAGTTGTCCGCTCCGTTGAAGCCCTATCGGGCCAGTTTTCCCTGTGGACGAGTTTTCCGCAGCCGATTTCGCGCGCGGTAGGGGTCTTTCGCGCGCGACAAAGCATGTTCTTTAACCGCGGGGGCGGCCGAACGTACTGGCACACTCGGGTCACGGGGGCGGTGCTTGGACGAGTTATCCGTGCCGTTCGCAGCCCAGTGGGCGGAGTCTCTCGCGGGGGCGGGGTTGGGTCGCTCCTCTTCCAGCGCACCCGACTGACCCTTTTGGACGAGTTGTCCGCTTCGTTGAAGCCCTATCGGGCCAGTTTTCATGTTGGACGAGTTTTCCGCAGCCGATTTCGCGCGCGGTAGGGGTCTTTCGCGCGCGACAAAGCATGTTCTTTAACCGCGGGGGCGGCCGAACGTACTGGCACACTCGGGTGACGGGGGCGGTGCTTGGACGAGTTATCCGTGCTGTTCGCAGCCCAGTGGGCGGAGTCTCTCGCGGGGGCGGGGTTATGTCGCTCCTCTTCCAGCGCACCCGACTGACCCTTTTGGACGAGTTGTCCGCTTCGTTGAAGCCCTATCGGGCCAGTTTTCATGTTGGACGAGTTTTCCGCAGCCGATTTCGCGCGCGGTAGGGGTCTTTCGCGCGCGACAAAGCATGTTCTTTAACCGCGGGGGCGGCCGAACGTACTGGCACACTCGGGTCACGGGGGCGGCGCTTGGACGAGTTATCCGTGCCGTTCGCAGCCCAGTGGGCGGAGTCTCTCGCGGGGGCGGGGCGGGGTCTTTCCTGTCCTAGCGGACCTAATGACCCAGTGGACGAGTTTTCCGCTTCGCCTGGACCCTGTAACGGCTCAAATTTCCAGTTGGACGAGTTTTCCTCCCTCAAAAACCCCGCTCTCGGACGAGTTCTTTGCCTCGGTCGCGTTCGTCGCGGCGGCGGGCGAAGCGGGCAACGCGGTGGACGAGTTTTCCGGGTGTTTTAAACAAGTTTTTACGGAAAAACCCGGCAAGGGGTTCCCTTTGGAGGAGTTTTCTGCCCGAGTGCACTAAACGACGCACTCGGGCGGAATAGCAAAAATTGGCTGTTTCAGCCAGAGTGGATGCAAAAACAGCCTATTTCGGCCATTTTGTGCATGTGGCAGGATCGGGACGCGACCGCAAATAAATCCTAGGAGCGCATCCTGGGAAGGCGTATGGAGGGGCCCTGCCCCCTCGGAACTCCAAAAACTCGGATTAACCCTTGATTATTCGCGCCCGACGGGAGTTCTTGGGTTTCCAGGGCCCCTCCAGACGCCCTGCCAGGATGCGCCGCGCCCTCGCCCACCATTTAGGACAGAAAAAATCAAGGGTTAACCAGAGTTTTTGGACTTCCGAGGGGGCAGGGCCCCTTCAGACGCCCTGCCAGGATGCGCCGCGCCCTCGCCCGCCATTTAGGACAGAAAAAATCAAGGGTTAACCAGAGTTTTTGGACTTCGAGGGGGCAGGGCCCCTCCAGACGCCTTCCCAGGATGCACCGCGCCCTCGCCTTCCATTGAAGGGGCGGAAAATCGTGGGACGATGGGAGTTTTTTGGTTTCCAAGGCAGGGCCCCCCGCACAGACGCCTTCCCAGATGCGCCGCGCCCTCGCCCGCCATTTAGGACAGAAAAAATCAAGGGTTAACCAGAGTTTTTGGACTTCCGAGGGGGCAGGGCCCCTTCAGACGCCCTGCCAGGATGCGCCGCGCCCTCGCCCGCCATTTAGGACAGAAAAAATCAAGGGTTAACCAGAGTTTTTGGACTTCCGAGGGGGCAGGGCCCCTTCAGACGCCCTGCCAGGATGCGCCGCGCCCTCGCCCGCCATTTAGGAGTACGCCCTGCCAGGAATGCGCCGCGCCCTCGCCCGCCATTTAGGAAGAAAAAAAATCAAGGGTTTACCTGAGTATTTGGATTTCGAGGGGGCAGGACCCCTCCAGACGCCTTCCCAGCATGCGCCGCGCGCCCTCGCCCGCCATTTAGGACAGAAAAAATCAAGGGTTAACCAGAGTTTTTGGACTTCCGAGGGGGCAGGGCCCCTTCAGACGTACTCCCAGGAAGCGCCGCAGCTCGCCCTCCATTTAAGGGCAGAAAAAATCAAGGGTTAACCTGAGTTTTTGGACTTCGAGGGGGCAGGGCCCCTCCAGACGCCTTCCCAGCATGCGCCGCGCCCTCGCCCGCCATTTAGGACAGAAAAAATCAAGGGTTAACCAGAGTTTTTGGACTTCCGAGGGGGCAGGGCCCCTTCAGACGCCCTGCCAGGATGCGCCGCGCCCTCGCCCGCCATTTAGGACAGAAAAAATCAAGGGTTAACCAGAGTTTTTAGACTTCCGAGGGGGCAGGGAACCTCCAGACGCCCTGCCAGGATGTGCCGCGTCCTCCCGCCATTTAGGACAGAAAAAATCAAGGGTTAACCAGAGTTTTTTGGACTTCCGAGGGGGCAGGGCCCCTCCCGACGTACTCCAGGAAGCCCGGCAGCGTCGCACCTCCATTAAGGACCAGAAAGAAAATCAAGGGTTTAACGGCTGAGTTTTGGACTTCCGAGGGGTCAGGGAACCTCAGACGCCCTGCCAGGATGGTGCGCCGCGCCCGTGCGCCCGGCCATTTAGGACAGAAATAATAAAAATCGAGGTTCAAGAGTTTTTGACTTCCGAGGGGGCAGGGCCGCCTTCAAGGACGCCTCTGCAAGGAGCGCCGCGCCCTCGCCCGGATGTGGCCCCGCCATTTAGGACAGAAAAAATCAAGGGTTAACCAGAGTTTTTGGACTTCCGAGGGGGCAGGGCCCCTTCAGACGCCCTGCCAGGATGCGCCGCGCCCTCGCCCGCCATTTAGGACAGAAAAAATCAAGGGTTAACCAGAGTTTTTGGACTTCCGAGGGGGCAGGGAACCTCCAGACGAGACGCCCTGCCAGATGCGCCGCGCCCTCGCCCGCCATTTAGGACAGAAAAAATCAAGGGTTAAACCAGAGTTTTTTTGGACTTCCGAGGGGGCAGGGAACCTCCAGACGCCCTGCCAGGATGCGCCGCGCCCTCGCCCGCCATTTAGGACAGAAAAAAATCAAGGGTTAACCAGAGTTTTTGGACTTCCGAGGGGGCAGGGCCCCTTCAGACGCCCTGCCAGGATGCGCCGCGCCCTCGCCCGCCATTTAGGACAGAAAAAATCAAGGGTTAACCTGAGTTTTTGGACTCGAGGGGCGGGCCCCTTCAGACGCCCTGCCAGGATGCGCCGCGCCCTCGCCCGCCATTTAGGACAGAAAAAATCAAGGGTTAACCAGAGTTTTTGGACTTCCGAGGGGCAGGGCCCCTTCAGACGCCCTGCCAGGATGCGCCGCGCCCTCCGCCCGCCATTTAGGAAGAAAAAAATCAAGGGTTTACCTGAGTATTTGGATTTCGAGGGGGCAGGACCCCTCCAGACGCCTTCCCAGCATGCGCCGCGTCCTCGCCCGCCATTTAGGACAGAAAAAATCAAGGGTTAACCAGAGTTTTTGGGGCTTCGAGGGGGCAGTGGCGTCCTCCAGACGTACTCCGCAGGAAGCGCGACAGCTTCGCCTCCATTAAAGGGCAGAATAAAAATCAAGGAGTTTAACCTGAGTTTGTTTAGCCAGCTCTTCCGAGGGGGCAGGGCCCCTCCAGACGCCTTCCCAGCATGCGCCGCGCCCTCGCCCGCCATTTAGGACAGAAAAAATCAAGGGTTAACCAGAGTTTTTGGACTTCCGAGGGGGCAGGGCCCTCAGACTACTCCAGGGGTAAGCGCCCGCAGCTCTGCTGGACCTCCATTACGGGCAGAAAAAAATCAAGTTTAAACCTGAGTTTTTAGATCTTCGCGAGGGGGCAGGAGCGCCCTCCAGAGCGCCTTCCAGCATGCGCCCGCGCCCTACGCCCGCCATTTAGGACAGAAAACCAAGGGTTAATCGACGAGTTTTTTGGACGTTCCGAGGGAGGGCCCCTCGCAGGACGTACTCCCAGGTTACGCCGCAGCCGCCCTCATAAGGACAGAAAAAATCAAGGGTTAACCAGAGTTTTTGGACTTCCGAGGGGGCAGGGCCCCTTCAGACGCCCTGCCAGGATGCGCCGCGCCCTCGCCCGCCATTTAGGACAGAAAAAATCAAGGGTTAAGACGAGTATGTGGACTTCCGAGGGGGCAGGGCCCCTCCAGACGCCTTCCCAGGCATGCGCCGCGCCCTCGCCCGCCATTTAGGACAGAAAAAATCAAGGGTTAAGACGAGTATGTGGACTTCGAGGGGGCAGGGCCCCTCCAGACGCCTTCCCAGCATGCGCCGCGTCCTCGCCCGCCATTTAGGACAAAAAAAATCAAGGGTTAAGACGAGTATGTGGACTTCCGCGCCGCGCCCTCGCCCACCATTTAGGACAGAAAAAATCAAGGGTTAACCAGAGTTATTTGGACTTCGAGGGGGCAGGGCCCCTCCAGACGCCTTCCCAGGATGCACCGCGCCCTCGCCTTCCATTGAAGGGGCGGAAAATCGTGGGACGATGGGAGTTTTTTGGTTTCCAAGGCAGGGCCCCCCGCACAGACGCCTTCCCAGAATGCGCCGCGCCCTCACCTTCCGAGATGGCTGAGAAGAGGGCCGAAATGATAAAAATCATATTCAGATGCGGAATTCTGATTGCTGATTGACAGCTACAGCGACCACTGCTGCCACCTGCGGATTACTGTATCAAAGTGAAAAGAAAAAAAAAGTGAATTGAAACCTCGATTTAGCGGCGATGTGAATACCTGTATTTGAAGCACACATTGAAGGTTTTAAGGAAAAGGTACTATTAAAAAAAAGACTCATCACAGCCGTTGATGGCAGCAGAGACGTTGACAGCGTTATGCAACTTTTCACCAGGTAGATTAGCTAGAATGCAATCAGCTGGTGACCTCAGCTGTCGCATCTGCTTTCATCTCGCGCATACCTTTCAACGTGGTCCGTGAAGTAATCCTGCCTCTGCTTAGAGCAATCTTTCTCCGACATGCAACAACAACACTTCTACTTCAAAGTTGCAGACCGTAACAGCTGGATGGATTATCGCTGACTCGGATACTGCTCCGGGGGAACATGTTCACAAAAGAAATCTGATTCTTGCACTTGATTATCAACAATGAGATCCAGATTTATTTCAAAATTCAACATTCCAAAAGCACAAAGCTCCGCTATCACTGCTCCAACACCATCTGCTTTTGCACAAGAACGGCAAACTCATAAAGATACTTAGCTTGGGTGGAAGAAGAAAAAATTCAAAATAATTAGTACCGTTAGCTTGGGTGAAAGAACAAATCAAAATTATTTGCATGTGCAAGCTGGAAACCTGAAATGCGATTTTAGCAAACAGTTCGTTTTTACAGAAGATGTTTCGAAATTTTGCGATTTCGTCCCATTCGGAAGCGAGAACCTCACCCAAAGATAGCGACGTGGGGGGTCATTTTTATCGATCGATCCGAACAAGCAGCGAGGGCAGCGCCGCACAAATATTTTGCAATTCGAGGGGCGCTAGCAAAGGAGTCCACTGCGATGTGGATATTTCCACATCAGTGCGGAAATATCCGCACTGGTGCGGAAATATCCACATTTGCCTTACCCATGTGGTCTAGTGGTTAGGATTCGTGGTTTTCACCCACGCGGCCCGGGTTCGATTCCCGGCATGGGAAGACCTTTTGCGGTGCTGCACATCGTCTGATTACTGCGCACGTGCAGTACTT
>MU927693.1:0-14167 GCA_036418165.1 Cooperia oncophora
ATGAAACGACAACTTTTCGATTTCCCAAGTTTTTCTTCTAGGGCTATGTTGGCCAAATATCACGATTACGTAGCTGAATATGCCAGCTTTCAAACGATTAGGAGCCCACAGCCCTGGCACCTTTGCTTTCCTGTTACTCCTCTATATGTATTCACGTGTTTGAGTGAGATGACCTAATATTATTACCACTCCAGGCGGATGCTTAGCGCGTTCTGCGATTTATTTTCACGATTTATGATTAAATTATAACTTGTTTAACTAATCATAATTTGTTCGCCAATTGCACGAGCTCACATACGTACCTCAGCTAAGATCACGGGGAGCATTTGGAAAAAAAACTGCTTTTACCAAGGTGAGCAAATTCGGTATATTCCGTCTCCTACCATTTTCAGGAACCGTTCAACGTGCCACCACCAGGAATGTGTAAAGCCGACAAAGGAGGAGACTGTATGCGATGCGACTGTAAGAAACCCTTCTCATGCTATAAAGGCACTTGCCGGTGAATCGTTCCAAGTCATCTGATCCCTGGTGAAAGAGAGATACTTGAAAATTCTCAGAAAACATAAATATTTGCATGTCGAAAAACACTGAAATCACTAATACCCTTCATGTTCCACTGTTCCCATTGAAAGTCGTTCACGGAACCGAATGTCGCGAATTGACGGGATCCCTTGGCAACTAAATTTTTGAAGTCGGCTGGCCCAGCATTTTTTCATATGCTACACCATTGAGAAAACGACTTCTTCGTGTGCAAGTTATTACTGACTTGAATTTCCGCCCATTCACCAACCTAAAAGTGTCAAACCTTTTCCCCCTCCGATCTTGCGCTACTACTCCATGAATGGCATAACACTGACGGACACTGAATAACAGCACTATACAGTCTATTGAAATCCGGATTTCGCCAATTATCCGAAGTTTTGCCCTTTCATATGACAGATCCCGATAAATAATCACGCGAGGATTGCGAAGACAAGTCGGACCAAGGTAATCAAGGTTATTTAGCACATCGTGGCGTGTCACATAGCGGATCAATGTCACCACGAGAAACCCACTCCAAAGCTAGTACAACTTGCCCTGCTACTTACTGACGCTAAAATGATAGCGGGTTTTTCCGCGCAAATGATGGAACCCTGTGCTTTGAAGGCGATGATTTTATTGGCCACTGGCCACTTTGATAGAGCTTCCACTTATGAGCCTCGTAAGGTGCGAACAATCAGCACGAGACACAACCAACTATGCAGAGGTCGGAAGATGCAGAAAATGGAGAGTATCTCTTCAAAGTAGTGACGTCCAAGCTGACATGCAAGGCTGAGTCATGGAAGCCATGAAAATCACACCAAAAATCGTGCACAATAGCGTCGCTGTCCGAAGAGTCAGTACAACACTGTGATTCTGTACGCAGGTGACTCAAGGCGACCAAAAAGTTGTGGCAATTTCGTGTTCGCGCATTTTTTGAGGGTCATTGTAGTTTTTTTTCTCTCCGATAAAGGCGGCCGACGCTGTTTGTACGAAAGCAGCGGACTATCTATCACGCCATAAATCGCTTCATATATACAGGAGGAACTGCGGATCGTTCCAATAGCGGTCGCCCAACCACTGTGACCATCGCAGAGTCTGTTAACAAGATGTACCGCCAAATTGTGGTGCGTCGTCTGGTCGATGTTGGCCTGAAGAATGCGCTCCTAATCGACGAAACAATTTACGATCGAGTCTGTTCACGAAAAAGGTGAGCAGAAGACAATGGTTGCAAAGTCCGTTGGTCGCAGACGCTTTCCAGGCTCAGTCATGTTCTTGGCCGGGATCTGCGCCACCGAAAATACGCTTCTTGTATTCATCGAGTGTAGCGTTAAGATCAATGCTGCCAACTACAACAATGAGCTCTTCGCGATGTACTGAAGCCAGGGGCGTTGCAGTACTTCAGTTCACATGAATTTGTCCTTCAGCAACACTGGGCTCCCACATTCTATCAAGTCCACGATAATCGTTCGCGAAAAACTGATATTTCGGGACAAGAAGGTTTGGTCTCCAACACGCCTGATCTGAACCCGATGGATTACTCCGTCCAGTTTGTCTTGGAGCAAAAAATTTTGGGAATCCGAGGCGCGACAGTGGATCACCTGAAAGCGGCGCTGCTTGAAACAGAATTACAGTAGAGCTAGGTGCGACCATTGTCAAATATTTTGAAAAGCGATTGAGCAAATGTATAGAGGCCGAAGGAGGCAATTATGAACTCATGTTGTGGTTTTCTGGTATACCGTTCATGTTGTGATTTTTGATAAACTGTTATTGTTATCGATTCAATGAAGATTCCCAATTCTTCTTCTGTTTTTCATCTTATGCTTGACGATGCAGTTGTCTAAATGGTATTTTCTTGCCAAAGTATTTCGTATTAAGTAAAAATTGCCAGAACTGTTTGATCATCCTGTATACAGCTGTATGAGTCTGGCGGCGGTCAAGGTGGCTTCGCTAAGCGCTATTTTGAAGGATGATGAGGGATGCTTACACTCCTGCGTCAAGAGCAACATACTAGGAATCTTAAAGGCAGTTGACACGATAAATCCCTAAGACGAGTAGAATTAATACGCCTGGCAGGACGGAATTCCGCGACCCTGAGCAGGCGCTGCGTAGCGCCTTTTCCAAGGAAGGTACCTTATAAGGCTCCTATCAAGCTACAAGGCTGCGTTGTATACTTTGCGGCAGCGTAGCGTAGCGCTTTCAGCTTACGCCAGCGGCAGTCTGAGGGAGAAGGTATGCCGCATTATATTGAAATTCTAGCTGTCACCAGCGTCACCAGCGCAACGCTGGCGCGTACGCTAGATGGCCGCTAGTTTCTCAGCGTAACACCAGCGTTTTGCTAGCGCTTGCAGCGGCAGGGGAGTAGAGACTATGGGAGAGCTGGAGGGTACAAAACACATCGATTGCGCGTCTCTCACTCGCCCTCAGTCTCTACAATACACATCGATCTGCAGTTCTTCTGACGCGCACATAGTCTCTACTATACCTCACCGACTCTGCGTCTCTGGATCGGCCCACATTACGTCTCTACTATACACAACGAGCTGCGTCGTCTTACGCCCACATAGTCTGCTACTCGGCCTGCCGCCCTGCGAACGCTAGCCAAACCTGATGCATGAAAATGGCGAGAAACGCTAGCTGCGCTGGTGACGCTGGTGAAGCTAGATCGATATGCATCCTCTCCTCGGCACTGCCGCTGGCGTAGCGCTGGAAGCGCTACGCTACGCTGCCGCAAAGTATAAACGCAGCGCCAACATTACGCGACCCGAACGCCCACCGCACCCACCCGCCCACAAATGGACGACCGTTCCTGATGCTCGTATTCATTCATTTTCAAAGTAAAATATGAACCGAAGAGATCGATATGAAGCGGCTTCGGTGCTGCATGGATATATGAGCACATACGTGCGGTCGTATCCACCATAGCGGTTATTGGCAAGATGCCTACGGGGAACTCGTCCGAAATTGCTCTCAAAGTCATCAAGTACGAAAGCTTTTCTTCGTAGATTTTTGACCGCTTCACTTCGTTTTTTTGCCCATTTCCCCACTATGTAGCGCCCTGCTAGCATTTAAGGTCGAGTACCAAATTATCGTGCCATGCCGTTAAAATTTGCCTTGCCGTTCCTTCTCGTGATGCTTACGTTGGAGGTGCGCTCCATGAATAAAATGCCCATTTCTAACTTCCCTTTATACGTTTTGAATTGATCACAAAAAAACTGCGAACAACAGCGAAAATTCATGAACTGTCATGATCCCAAACCAGACTCGTTTTTGAACACAGTCAGTCCCCTTACGTAAGCATGCAAATATGAGATTATCAACCCTGTCCAGTGCAATATTAATTTTCTTTGTGCTGACTCATCATCACACGTGTTCAAAGCAAACTGTGACAAAAATACTTTATAAAACCACCCACAGTTCATTAGAACAATGTTATCCATTCAACAAATTCATGAAAAAATGTGAGAAAATACATACTAGCTGCCCGTATGCAAATGATAATGGCACACGGATATAATGAATGTTCGAATAACAATTATTTACGAAAGAGTCATTTCTAAATACACACACACACACACACACACAGTGATGCACAGCACACAACACACACACACACACACACACACGAGACAGCGAAAGCGAAGAGATGACGTCCTCGCCTTCTGCTACTGTGAAATCGACATTTACGCAATTATTTATCGTAGTAAAATCCTCAGATCACTTGTTCTTCATACAGTGATGAATACAGGTATCAGCGGCAAGTACCCTTGTAGCAAGAAAGTGGCTTGCTACAATCACATCGCATACAGTCTCCGCCCATTCCTACTTTGCACAATCCTGTCGGTGGCACGTTAAAGGAACTCTGGAAGAAGAACATTTCAGAATGACGTTTCGAGCAGTGAAATATAGAAAGGATAAAACGCCTTGACAGCTTGAAGGCTGTCAGAACGCATCAGTCAAAACAATGAACATCCCAAAGGATTAGTTAAGAAATCCCACCACATATTCAACAGTCCCGAGAAGAATCGCAAATACTGCGAGGAAGAACGCTAGGAGGCGCATCTGAAAATACCTTATTTCAGAAAAAAAATACCTTCAAGAAAGACGTCGCCGACATCACTGATCAGAAGTAAATCAGAGAGAGACAGCTTGAACTCGATCACAAAAAGAAAAAAGAAACAACAGAAACTCTGAATTGTGCGAAGTCTTACTCAGAATTGAGCTTGACGTAGTTTAAAGACAAACTGTGCACTTCGGGGTTCTGATAGTTGCCATTTTGTGAAAAGGATCCGCAGGTGCAGTGTCGTGCTGCTTTTTCCGCTTGAAAGAGCACAGCGGAGGCCAGTTAAACCCAGGTGCCGTCTCCATACTCCGCCCGCGCTGGCATACAACCGGCCACAAGCCTGACCGTTGTCAAACGCGCTACTCATCTGGATCCTTTCACTTCTAGTTGTTTGGCTAATTGCGTGGGACCCTGGTATCGACACAAGGGTCTACCTTAAAAATAGCGCGGGCGGAGTATGGAGACGACACCGAATACTACTACTCTCCGAGCCCAGTTCCCGTGCATCTTTGAACTGAGGATGTGTGTTCACCGCGCTTTGCGCTGCCGGGGCGCCCCACTGCGCCTTGGAGCATGGAAATGACCGCTCCCCTGCGACGGGTAATATGTACTGTGGCTTTGCGACTCACTACTTTACTATTATATTGATGCACCATAGGCCACCGATGAGTCACATAAAACAAACTGCTAAAACCACAAAAACAACTAACTGACAAAAATGAACCTTGCAATCTCCGAACCGAGCGTCGTCCAACATCAATTAAAAGCACATCATTCGCGAGTGAATAACGTAAAATCAACGTGAGGTAACGTAACTCGGAAACCTGACCATTCCCTCAAGTGTCAACGCAGTTTAGAAATCGGAATAGTCCGTAGTAGTCCTCAAGTCAAATGTTCATGCAGAATCTTTTTTAGCTGAGCTAAGTCATCCAGGCACCTACTGTGTTTTCTTCGAGAAGCTTAACGAATTTTCGGATGAAGCCACCTCCAAGCGAAAAACTTGGCTCTAACACTCGGTAGACTCTAGCTCTTATGATAAGTGAGGCAGTTTAATTTTCGTCACGCGAAGAAGGTTGCGACGATAGAGGGCTGAGGAGAGTATCACGCAAATTTACCATCAGACTTCACTGTAAGCGTATCTTCGTCGCACGATCATGGTTCATGAAAGTCCTGTTTTCCTCCTTTCTTACATGTATAAAGATCAACGGCCGCAAGCATTTGTATCTTTTACGACACCTCTTCGGTTATAGAAGCTCGTAAAGGACTAACCCATAGAGCCGAGTGCAAAACCTTTCTTGTGAAACTATTTTGCACAGATTCCAGTCTGGAGACGGCCTTCTTCATATAGGGGAAGAATACAACAGAACCATACTCTAGTAGCGGACGAATATAATGTCTTGTAAGCTCTTATAAGAACGTGTGGATCCTTAGTAAGCAAGCTCCTCAATAACTGGAACAGTCTCTTCTCCGCGATTTCGCCTATCAAGACTGAGTTAGGACTGTGCACACGCTGTTCATCTTGTCTTTAGAATAACAAGAATCGCCCACTCGACTGTGATTGGCAGGAGGCTAAGCTAACCCACATTCCACCAATCGCGGTCCGCTCAATAGATGCAAGGCAGCGCTGCCGTCGTGTAGAAGAAAACGATGATGAAAACGGTTGGCAATATTGTGGATGCTCCGAATTTCGAGCAATTTTCGAGACCGCCTTCGCTGGGCAACAATTTGTTCGAAGGAGGATACACCGAAAACGTTTTTCATAAGACGAACCAACTTGTAGATATGGATCCACTGTTTTATTGACGAGTTTGCCGAATGACTTTTCAAGCTTTTTGACCTCCCCGCTACCCAGGCGTTTCTCCTCCGTTACTCACCTCCAGGTGTTGTTGCAACTCCTGAGAAAGTTGTACATTAACATTGTGATCTTCCACATTTGTGAGCCACAAGTTGTTCCTTTGTGAACGTAACATTTGTCTAGTCTCTTAAAAAATCCCATGAATGGAGCAAATCAATTCCGATATGGATAGAGCCAAATTCAAAATGTTCAAAACACAAGTAAGCTTAGCTACTCCGTCCGCACTGGGAGGGGCATGCATGAAGAACCACCAAAACTATTGCCTTCGGACCAGTCCAGGAAATGCGAAACAAAAGTGAAGGTCAGCAACGGTTCCGCGGATGAAATGAGCACTCACGATGAGCGTGGCGTGCACCGATTGGGTTGTGCCTGCTACAAAGTTCATGTTTCGGATCTGAAAGTGAAGGACTGGTGATTAAAATCTACAACTTTCAGCGCAGCAAGCGCTCCAGACCGTAGAAACGTTCTACAGGAAGTCAGCCGAATGAAGTATTTAACAATCCTGTTTCCAAGGATGAACTTCACAAACTTATCGGTTTATGCAAAATCCAAAGGATTGCTCACAATGGGGGAAATGGGTATACACCACCTTGTGGGCGAAAAACGGCAATCTGGTAGTTTTCAGAAAAAAAATTGTAAATCGCCGAGCGAAGTGACGGAAATGTTGAAAAGAGGGCGGGCAAAAAGGTAATTAGTCTTTTGTTGGAATCACCAGAGGTGGGGAAAACCCGGGCAATATAATGGTCAACATTCAAGTCAGGATCATTCGAAAATCGTGAGTGGGAAATTGAGATGGGTTCTCGCAATCGCATTTGTCAACCCGTCCGTTGTTGTACATATGACCCCCCCCTCCCTCGATCGACGAAAAACTACCAGCTGAGGGGTGGAAGGTCTGAGGGGTCGCTCTAAAAGTAGTGGTGGGAAGAGGAGCGGCATTCTAAAAAGTACCCCTCGTCTCTTCTCTGATGCGCTCTTAGTTCACCTTTTGGAGGATTGTTGGTGCGGTGAAATGCACAGGACGATCGTTTCGTCACGAAGGGTGTTATTGTTAGTGGAGAAAATCTTTTTGGATTTTTTTTCTTATTTTTCCCGTACGCGTTACATGCCTCCACTCGACAGCGAAATTTTTGGGAAATACAGCTGGACGTTGGAACGATTGAAGATTCGGTGAGGTAGGATGAAAGATTTGGTGGCACGTTAGTTGCGAAAGGAGTCCTACCGAGGGAGGAATTTTGAGTGTGGGAGGGGGGTCGTATTCAACAACACTTTTCCGCAACGCAATGATATGACCTGATCCCAGCGTAAGCAGAAGAGAGTACAGAATGGTGATCATAAAACATTCAGAGTAAAAGAACACATTTTCGGAAATGCCACCCTCAAAACAACTACTGAAATCGGTTATTGTTAGTGTTGCTGGAGATTTCACGTCTTCTGCCCCTTACGGATGCGCTCCAGCTAGGCCTGGAATCTTTCTGAAATATCGGGAATTCAGGCGAAGGTCTAAGCTGCCCGGAGTATCTAATAGCACTCAAAGGTGTGATTCTGAATCGATTTTCCATGTTAATGAAAAAAATCAGTCATTTTGTAATAGAATTTGCAGCGATTATGTATCAAGATAGAGGCCAAACGGTAGAACTTGACCTTTCACAGCACTTTATGACAGAGTTGTGGGAAGAGAACAATCCCGTAGTATTTACTGATCCAGTAGTATTAGAATGCAAACAAAAAACACCGAGGAATAGCAAGATGTTTTAGGAAATATAAAGTAATAAGAGCTCTCTCAAAAAGATTCAAATATCAAAGCAGATGTGGTGTTATAGAAGACATCAGTGCAATATTGAACAACACTGCAGCGTCAAACGTGAAAACATAACCATTTGACAAAACCAATTCCTTAAAAACAGACGGGGGCGTGGACATCAACTCGTGCAGTCATGGATTAGCGAGGCCGGTCTCGTGGATGTACTGAACACGGCGCCCTGCGATTACATTGCGAACAAAACCGGAAATGGTAACGTTATCTGGTAACATAATTGCAAGGCATGCGATTTGCCCCACTACCATGACAGCACAATCGCCGATGACGCGAAAAACAAAAATCATCTATGATAACGCTAAAAGGCAGCGCCCACGTTCATTTGATGTTCAGGCACCCCCTCTGGATATCATAGTCCTCACTATGAGGACGCAGTATGTACTAGTCTTACATCTCGAAAAGGCGAGGGGATAGCGCCGTTGGTGAAGAGCCGGCCGCTCCGCCTACCTAAGAAGCATGGGGTTCTATGTAGGGCATATCCATAATTTTTTCTGCTTTTTTTTCTCACTACTGGATCACGTATTATATGAGCTCCATAACTCATTATTCTTGAAAGCGGGCTCAGCCTTTAAAGGCTAAGCCAAAGCAGTTATGGCAGCCAGGTGGGCGGGGCGGCATCCTCTTCACAAGCGGGTGGCGCCATCCTCTCGTATTTTTGAGCTGCGAAATTAGTACATCCTCCACCCTTGTCGACAAAGCTACGATATCTAAGGAGGGCGTAGGAACATCAAATGAACGCGGGCGCTGCCTTTAATTACTGATAGGCTGTGTCACTGCTTGTATCTGTGATAGCACAACTGAAAGCACAGTTCACAGATCGCACCTGTTCCGCGTATAAAGTCACCAGATGTGTTAGTGCACACTGGCGAGCGTACAACACGATGAATCCACTGTGAAGCTTGAACTGCATTCACTTTTTCTTACATTGCGGCAGGGTCCACTAGCGTTCAGAGCGTCCAGCAGCGTCAGCGACTAGGAAAGCTAGATATCGATCTGGCGTCTGCCAGCGCCTATCAGCGTCTGCCAGCGTCCACCAGTAATGACAAAGATATTCAAATTTAAATTAATCACCTGCTCTGTGTACATATAATTGCGCAAAACAAGAACAAATTTATTGAGGAGTAGCAAACAACTATAAAGAATGACAGCAAAGACAGCAAAAAATAAAGAAAAAAAAACCAGATAGAAGCAAGACCCTATTTCACATAGTGCAACTGTCGAAAAACCGATTTTCTAAACAATGAAAAAGAATCGGATACCGGTATAGCTCCGCTCATTTTTAGAAACTCATATAGAGAAGTTATGAGAGTTCGAAAATGAACCCGGAACAACTTTCAGATTAGTGCGTAAGCGACTTCTGGCAATCTTGGCATGATAAAGATCCTTGTTGTATTTGTTCTAGCCTTCACAAGACCGAATGGCTTTATTCGACCATAACTCTACCAATCTATATCGCTGGACGCTTCAGTGGACAAGTGAACGTTGTCTTGAGAGTTGAAGCGTTTGGGCGGACAGGCCGTACCACTTTTTCCACAATTTCAGGCTCTGACGAAGGTGAAGACGTTGGAAGCTTTGTCGAAGGCGAAGACGTTACGGTCTGATAGCGCCATCCAATCTCGCAAAGGCTAGAAGAAATACCATAAGAACTGCACACCGTGCTGTAGCTGGTGTCCGCAACGAAAAACAGTAGTGATGTAACAGTTACACTTCGGATAGGACATGGGTTGCTAACAATGCCGCTATCGTTGAAAAAACTGCACTGACGTGTGTCTTGTTTGCTTACCATCGGCTGCGCCAGCATTCACACACACGCCCTTCATACCATGTTCACCGAACAAACTGATATCGCGTTACATACTCGACCGATCGAAATCCGCTTTGTAGCGCTGAATGTAAACAGTACCATACGAGAGGACGAAAAACATGGTCAACCCAGGAGCGCTCGCTTGAAGGGAGAGTTCTGTTACGTATTGCTGTTTCCAAGTCTTATGACACAATGCAGCGGCTACTTAGAGGGGGTCTAGAGTTAAGCGGTGTAAATAATTAACGAGAAAAACGGAGAAGAGAACGCGTTCGACTATGATGCAGATACTGTAGAAGAACGATTCGGGCGATGTCAAAGGCGATAAATCTTCTGGGCATCTTTGAGAACACGCCAATCACTGAAGAATTCGACGACTCCGAGAAAGTCTTACGTGACGTCTCCATCGAGGAGCGGTCACTAAGCGTCCTAGCAAGGCATAAAACACCGATTCGTACTCCGTCCAATGACGACACGCCCACAAATGACTGCACCGACCAGCAGTTGATCAGAATCGGACCAGCTAGACCCACAATAAGCGGCTGTATGGCGTTTTCCTCCTCTTCAGAGTCTTTTCTGAAGCAGTAAGTGTTGTTAACGAACATAAATCTCTCTTTGGCAGAGTGCGAGGTTTCCTTGCAATCAGGGCCCGTTTGATAGTTTGGAATTCCTTTACTTTTTGGCTTTTTTTACTTTGATTCTCGCGAATCTTCAACAGCCGCTTCGTGGGAACTTCACTGGCATGCCCCTGCTTCTGTTGAAGATCTCTGTGAAATTGTCGTGAAATTTGCTACTGCTTCGTAAGGGTTTTCATATTTCCTATGATTTTTCTTCACATTGATCTTCGACCACCTATGGTTCACCTCAGGCGTCTCGCACACTTTCTGATTAAGCGAGTAATAAAGGCCCTATTTCAGGCGTTTTAGGTGGTTTTGTCCCGTGTCTGCGTTACTATAGTACTACAGAGTGCCTCTGCTCTCGTTTTCTGCAGAGTATCAAATTCGGGCCCACTACCTTTGATTGTTCCAATTTGAGGTGCCCCTCTAGACTATTATTCAGAATCATCGAATATTTCGGCGCTTTCGACTTCACGCGACGGCTGTTCACAGACACGCAAAATGCCGATCCAAAGAAGTAGATGTTCCACAGCAGTGGACGAGACCAATTAAAAGGCTCATCCTCATTTCATACGCCCTCTACGACCTGTTTTCTTTGTGGGCAATGTCCGATGCAGGTGCAGGTATCGTTGCGGGGCAGCCGTTTGTGTGTTCTCGAGCCCTTCGCTGTTTGGTCTGCTGTCCGGGAGCACACTGAGTCATAACCATGCTTGCACAAGGCTCAAAACAGCCGTTCCCGGCAATCACAGGACTGCTCGAATTTTTTTCCCCTGTGCTACCGCGAAACTGTGCTGCAGTGAACTAACATCCAAGGCAGTAGCTGCCAGAGGACGGAACCTGAAAAAAAAACACTTGGCAAACCTCGGTTGGCTTCTTTTCCCAAAGAAGGGTTTATGGGATGGGTGAGTAACCTTTCACATGTGAAAGGTTGGGATGTGGGGGTTAAATGGAGCTCTGTTCGTACGGCAAAAGACCAGCTTTGAGAAGAAAATCAGCATGATCAGATAAATTGAGGGCACTGTCTACACTTCAGATTGCGGCTGCAAGGTCCACTTCCAACGGTAGCTTTGGCTACCGCAACACAGAAATATGGCATCGTTTGGGCCGAAATCGCGTGACATTCGTGCTACAAATGCCGGCGACAAAATACTCTGAACAATCAAAATCGCTGAAATTTTGTCCTCTGGGGTACATTGTCTCCCTGAACACGTGTAGGATTCGCTCGAGCACGAAATGGCCCGGCGTCCGCGTTAGGGACCCCAACACATGGTTGCTTTGACCATGGCGCCTGTGGAGTGCTACACTACATGCGGTTCTGTGCCAAGCGGTCTGCAAGGGCAAGGAGACAAGGCTGCACCGGCGCTGTTTACCCTTTGCTGCCTCATACGGAATCGAGACAGTTTCTGACCAACTTTTTTCTCCGTGGACAGACTTGGCTCAAGTGTCGTCACCAAGGGTAGTTCGACCTCCTGAATACGAATATCACATCCGCTTGGCCCGAATCTCCCAGGCGCCCGCGCCCAAGGCGCTGGTGACTTGCTTTTATTTTGGGCATCGCGCGCCTGTTTAGCGGCGGCGCGCGAAGTTTAAGTTGCATGAGTAAATGTGGTCTGCGCGTTCAAGAGGTCAGACTTACCCTGGGGAACAAGATTTCAGCGACTGTGTGATTTTAAGAGTGTTTTGGCGTGCCGGCGCGCCCGGCGTGGTGCAGCAGGTTTTGGTCTAAGCGGATGTGATATTCGTGCTCAGGAGGTCAGGCTACCCCTGGGAACAAGATTTCAGCGAATTGTGTGATTGGTATCTTGGCGCCGGCACCTGCGGCGCAGACGCCAGGTTTCGGGCCAAGCAGATGTGGATATTCGTGTGTTCAGGAGGTCAAATCACCGCAGGGGACTGATCTTCGGCCAATTCTAGCCACGGAGAAAAAAGTCGGGCAAAAACTGGCCAGATTTCGGATGATTGGGGCAAGTAAAGGGTAAATAGTGCGACGCAGGGCACCCTATCAAGGGCAGCCCTGATCTATTAGGTTGTTCGGAAAGGAATGCGCGTTTGAGTGTAAAAAATTTTTTATTATAAAAACGAAATTAAACAAGGTCAATCTAAAAGATAATCTCCATTACTAGCAATGACTTGTTGCCAACTTCCATACTTTCCCCTCGGTGGTGGTCGTTAGGTCCGCGCGGAGGAATAGCGTCAGAGTCTTGCCGTCTCGGTGTGTCGGCCAGGCCGTGCCTGAGCATGGGTTTAGGTCCACCCAAGTGCGTCGTTAGGACTTGCTTGAAGTCTTACCACATACAAGCTCGCATTCGAAATTTTTGGTCGAGCATTTTCTAAACTTTTTTTCTCTAAAAAAACAAGGTAGACATAGAAAAATATATCAAAAGATGCGCAATAAAAACCTCTCTCTAATGGACAAAACTGTTTTGAAAAATCTCCTATAGTAGAAGAGAAATAAATAGACAAAGTCAACGCGCATTCCTTTCCGAACAACCTAATAGTTGCTAGCGGTTTTGATACCCTCCCATTTGCTATGCTCATTCTTGGTAGAGCAAGGTATCACATCCCAGGGAGAAGGGTGCGAAGGGTGTGATCAGAAGCGCTGTCATGTGTACCCCCTTTCACTTATCCCCAATCCCCTTGGCATCCCATGCAGATGTAATATCTGTGTTCAGGGAAGTCAAATTACCGCTGGAGACCAGACAAATCGATTTCATTGACTCGAAATTCAAAAACTGGGGTAACTTAAAGGTAAACAGAGCCAAAATGATTTCAAACTGTGCGTTAACCTATGGCTCTACCTCTGCTATGTTGCGGCCCTACCGTTAGCCACGTGACCTATGCGCTCGCCTTCTGGAACATTCCGATTAGCGGTGACTCACACGCTCGCCTACCGAAACATTCCGACCAAACATCACGTATGGAGTTCTCGCAACACAGGCGCCCGCAGAGGCATCATAGTCATACACACCAGCCGGTGAGGCAGTAACCAGGAAGTTCATCAAAACACCCAATCCGCTATGTCACTTCATCGCTGTGAGCGTGTGTATCATAGAAACCATGACCAGTATCGCTGTAACTCTGAAGCCTTGGTTCAATAACTGAACAGCGGAGTGGCACGGTGACGTCATTGGTGTGGGTCAGCAAACTGATTTAGCTTGACACCAAGATTGTTACTAAATGTTTATTCGACTGACGCTCCGGCGTCGTCGACTTCTTCAGAGCCTGGGAAGTCGAATGACATTGCTACTCGTCCACACACTGTTTCAACCTACAGAGGAAGTTCAAAAGGATCGTAAACTACTATGGTGAGTCATGGAAGAATCAACCTTTAGGAAAGTAGACAAGATTATAAGTTCAGGTTGTCAGGCGGCATACCGTACCCCCGAAATTTGCGCGTCCAGTGAAAAACATTGATGTCGGGTGCACGATCACACTACATTACACGCCAACTCATTACTTCTGTGCAAAACTTGTTGTTTAAGGACAATTTTCGCAA
>MU927743.1:2613-16760 GCA_036418165.1 Cooperia oncophora
TTTTCGTCGAGCGGAGGGATGGGGAGGGGTGGAGTGTATTTGCTTATTTTATTTATTTGAATGAACCATATATTCAGTCGTCAGTATTCGGTATCCCCAAAAAAGAAGAAACAAGAAGGGCTAGACACTCAACTGACACTAGAAATCGGTGAAAAAAAAGCTATGCAATGATTGAACGAATGATTAAACATTTGAGGAAGCGCTCTCAAGACGCAAGGCCTAGATGGCTATAGCTGCGGACAACCGCGAAAGAAAAGAAATAGAGAAAAAATAAGCGACCCCCCCCATTGTTGAATCAAGAATCAAAAATTTTTCCCAACGCGGCAACAGCTTCTCTGCTTCTCAGAGTCACATACGACCCCCCTCTCCCAACGACCAAATACGACCCACTCCTGCCCAGCGGAAAAGTACGACCCCCTATGTGTCTCACACAACGATGCTGTACCCTGTGCGTGGGTGCCATGCACCAAAAAAGCACCTAACACGGGAATTAGGAGCAGGGTATTCTCTATGAATGAGCCACTTCAACGTAAGCCACTTTCTTCTAGGGCGGCAGCTTCCGCGATAGGCTATGGGCCCAAAAATGGAAAACGAAAACCATGCCGCTTTTCTGAGATTTCATATCGAACTCAAGAAAACCTGAGTTTACTTCCTTCATCGGAAAATGATCTAAAGTTCACTCAACAAACGGTGTCCCTCTACGTTCCCTTTTTTGAAAATGGTTCTATGGTTGCGATGGTGACAAAATGCGCCTTACTAAGATGTTTCAAGAAGTTCCTAACATCACAGGTTATCCCTACATTTCAGGGAGGCAGCATTTTCGTGTCGAGTTTCACGCTTACAGTGATCGCACTGGATCGATGCCTGCTGATTCTGAAGCCGAACAAGGAGGTTGGTTTATTTTCTCATCTAATCTATTTGGAAAATGCTACCAAACCTAGCTCTTGCAATCACAATAGGTAGGTAGTGAATTGTCTACTCTGGCGCCGTGCCAAATCCTACCTCTCACCCTAGCGAGCCCCAGCACCCACCCACACAGGACAAAACTGTATGCCTTCTGTAGCTGTAACAATCGGGCTGTTGAGTTATTTGGAAAGAGAACTGCGAGTTTTTACACTTTATATGTCCCGGAGCTGGGGTGGGCGAATGGAGTACTCATTTGGACGTGGCGTAGGATTCATTTTTCGTCAATTATTTCTGTTCGGGACGTCTGCCTTTCTGTTTTGATTGGACAAAAACAAGACTAAAACTACCTTGGAACAGCGATACCCATCAAGCGCAGTCGTCGCATCAAACGCGGTCGTCCCATTGAAAAACGCGGCCACACATTACCAATCCTTGGGATATGGAGTCTATTACCAAGTGCGTGAGCACTTCAGAGCACACTAAACAAGTAAGCTGCACTGTTGCGTGGGATCAGTCCTTTCAAAGTATCACGCTTTCGATTTCACCATTCTATTTCCATCGAAATCACTTCATCGTACGTCAAAGAGCCAGCTGTTCAGGTTTGGGCGTGGCACATGTTCATGAGCGGCGTAGGCCAAACTATTCTATGCGCGAAGTCGCGCACACATCAGCATTTCTAGCTGTTTCACTCGGATTCAACACCTTGGCCTCAAGTCAGGCAGGAGAACGATGCCTTACAACCACCGTGATATTTTGTCGTGAGATAAAACCACGGAACAACAAGCACCAATAGGATTTCACGGTTCTGACTCAGTTGTGACTTTCCCATAGCTCAGGAATCTCGTGATAAGTTTCACATCACAAGTTGCAGCGAAAACAAAATTGAAAAACAAGCCAACAACCTTGTTTTCGAATTACACAGCGTTTTTTTCCTGGGGTGCGAACTTCCGATTCTACTTACTGTAACTAATCGCGGAACGCTTTCTTGGAAAATGCGGAATTGTGACCCAGGGAACATTTGGCGCGGTTCGGCTCTGAGGGGCATTTTGCTTTTAATCATCAACCACTGCCGATATTCCCTGTAGAGACCTGCGAATTCCTGTAAAGCTGTGCAATGGCAGGAGCTTCGTTCAAGCTTGACAAGAGTCTACAGGTTTCAACATGGCGTGACGTGTAGTTTAAATGGAAACATCGCTATCACTTTTGGAAGAAACCTATAAGTGCAGAGTGGCCCCGTGCCCCTCCCAAGCCGAACAGCCCACACATTCTTCCATTGCAAGTTCGTTGGTAGTCGAGTTCAGATGTGACTCGTAGGTGATTATTGACTGACTGACGAAAAAATAGCAGAGAACCCATCGAAAGCGGCCTGAATAAGATTTCTGCACCACTCCGTCCTTTTCAGAACGGTAATCAGTAACGTTTTGCAATAAGCTTAGAACATGAAAAAGATGCCAAATAGATTATGTAAAACAGCGCAGAGAGGAAAATATATGACACACCATGTGTGTCATGCGGTCTGGAACGTGTTGAACTCCTCTCCAAATATTACTCTCACCCTCTATACTCCTCACCAAATGATCTCCATTCAGATGATCGGCTACAATCGAGCAGTGGCGATCGTTATTGCGATCTGGGTCTGCGGTTACGCCCTTGCCTTACCTGTCGGCATATTCTCAAGAGCTGTCAGTTACGACGAACTTTGTGGTGTCTTCTGTGAAGAAATATGGTATGCTTCAGAAATATTTATCGCTCTTTTTGCTCACTTCGCATATGTGCTACAAAAATAATTGTAAAATAAAGCACATAAAGAGATTCCTAAAAATTATGGCGAAAGATCTCTAAATCCTGAAAAGAGCCAGAAATCCTCGGAATCCCTATGAAGCCCTGAGATAGCACAATATACTATGTAAAGAAGGGAATCGCTGATGTCAAAGCCATTCATATCCATGCCTTCACATGGGTCCACCCAAATAAAATCGGGGATACATTTTCATGCGCTTTTGAACTTTTTATTACTGCAAAACAGTCAGTTCCATCTTATCATATGTATGTTTTTGGCGTTCTTTGAGGCGTAGTCCAGGGTGAACCTATGTTCGCTGTCTCCCTGTCTTTGCCCTTCTGCTTTTACCGTATTGGAAGGGGGTTATCAGCGATGAAGGCTTACGATACCCGGCTACGTCCATAGTTTTTTTCCTGTGCATGAGCTGGAGGACTTGGTCTCTCCTGTGAGAAGGGTCCCTACAAAGACAAGCTGAAGCGTATTCCTAGCTGTGAGGTGCAACCGACCCATGTCGGTGAGCGTTTCCGCATATTTATAATTAAGCCACTTCCGTAATTCCAAACGAACGCTGAAGCGTAGTGAAAGATGGATCCCGTTTTGGTCTCCATCCGACGACAACGTGCAACATGTGCGTCGATGCTGAACTTAACAAAGTGATGAGGAGGTGTCTATCGCGGCCATGCTTGGAGAACAACACCTTCCCCAAACGAAAGAAGCGCAGAAAAGCTGAGCACGATATGCTTGGCTGGTATTCTCAATCTGATAGTGCGGCGTGTTGTGCCTGTCGGCTTTCATTAACGCTACCCTCCAGCTTCATTTCTGTGAGCGACGAGAGAAGCACACTTCCGAAGAGGACCCTTTCACCTCTGCACATGGCAAAGGGCTATTAGTGTTGTCCGGAAAGAAAAAAAAAAAAAAAACTTCTCAGCGTTTTGGGTGTTTCACTTTAAACGATCGTAACTTTTTTAATACTCATCGGATTTAATCGAAATAGGCACCATTCGAATCAGCACACTTTTGCCAATGTGACAGCAGTCGAGAAATCCCATCAAAAAAAAACTGGGTGGTCGAAAATTCACGAAATCCACTAAGGCTTTTGCCTGGTCCTGATTGATGAAGTATTTTCCAGCAAGGGAGTTCTGAAAATGTTAGAAAAGGTGATAGTCGATTGGCGAAAGGTCTGAAGAATATGGCGGTTGAGGTAGAACTTCAACCCCCAATTCGTTCAATTTATGGATAGTGATTTGTGAAACGTGTGGGCGGGGCGTTGTCATGCAAAGGAATCGGACCCTTTCTTTTGATAAGTGTTGGCTGCATCTGACAAAATTTTCGGTACAATTCGTCGATTTCTTCACAGTAGGGTTCTGCTGTGATGGTTTGGCCTGATAAAAAGTTATAGTGGACATTCGCGATCGCCCGGCTATCCCGGGCGGCCCCTCCTTCTGTTCCAAGCCGATGACCACCAAATCGTGACCAGAATCCTTTTTTCGTGAGGGTTCGGCTTTGAAAATTACCTCGGTGGTTCCGTCAAATCCAACCACTGTCCGGAACGTCTCCTGTTATCATACATGATCCATTTTTCATCACAGGTGACAAATCCGTTCAAAAACGGGTCAATTCTTTTGCGCAAAAGCAGTGAAGAAGGAACCTCGAGACGTGCCGATTCCTGCCGGTCACTCCGATTGTGGGGCACCCAATTGTCGAGTTTTTTCACCTTCCCAATGCGTTCCAGACCATCTGCAACAGTGGATTTGCCAAGGCCTAGCTCTTCTGCTATCTCTCGAACTGTTTGGGATGGGTCAGCCTCCAAAATCCCCCTAAAATCCTCGTCAGATATTGCTTTAGGTCGACCGCTATGAGGTTCATCTTCAAGGCTGAAATCTCCAGAACGAAAATTTTCCATAACATGAGCCGTTGAGCCACTGCCGCACTGTTCTTCTCTTCTAGCACTATTTGCGACCCCCGATCCACACCTGGTTAATTTGTTGAGCTGTTTCGATTGCGGATTGCCCCAATTTATAGTCGAAGAAAAAAATCGTCCGAAGTGCTCTTTTCACATGCTTGAAAAAATCTTGAAAAAAGGGGGTTTATCAAGCATGGTGAAACGGCAATTATACCATCAGATAGCGCAAGAAATTCTCTACAGGATATGCTACTGAGAAGCAAGAGCAGAATAGATTTTATAATCAGCAGTCAGAATAGACAAAAAAAAGGTGCCAAAACCTGAGACTTGCCGGACAAACCTAGTATATTAAGGATTTTTGGAGGTGGGTGTACAGCGTACCTCTGGAGTGACCCAGGGATGAATGGCTAAGACTTGCTGAGATAGGCCCTGGTGAAGCTAAATTTGGGGACTTCGAATTCTCAAGCTAAATCAGCTGCTTTGCTGGATTACATTAGAATAAGAAGTGAACAGCATGTAGCAGTAGTGTGGGAATAAGGCTGGTACAAAGGTTCACAAAACAAAAAAGTAATAAAAAAGAAAATGGAGGAAAGCGGTACTTCAACTTATTCGAAAATGTTACACTTCAGGCCAGACGCGATGGAGTCAGGCCGGTCCGCTGGTCGTCGCCTCTACGGTCTTTCAGTACTTCTATCGCAATTCGGTGTTCCTGCTCTGATATCGTCCATCTGCTACTGGCTTATTAGTCAGGTGATGTCGTCACAATTGGAACGACGACGAGGTCACACACTCCTCAAGGAGTCTGAGGAGAAGCTTGTGAATAGGAAAGCTCGTGCAAACAGGTTCGTACTTCACTGAACACTCAAGCTATTTGATTGTTTAAAATAGGCCATTCAGCCCGTTGTTTTGTTCCTTAGAATTTTGCCGTCGATCAGCATTTTAGGTATTAGAGGAGGGCTTTTCTTGCTCTGGACTAGGGACAGGATGCCAAGGGTTTGTGTGATTGTGACACTAGGCATACATCCACTCTGCACTCTTTTCCTTTTCAACCGGCCGGGATTGATGAATACTCACATATTTAGCCTAAATGGGGCTAGATTAGAGCGCTGGTAGGTAGAGGTCATTGGCTGTGGCGACAACTTGGTAATGAAGGGAAGCTAAATCATGGATTGGAAGGATGGTTGGATTTACAGTAGTTTTGAACGCGCTCTCCGCATACGCCACAAATGGCTTGCTGAGGGTTTGCATACCGTTCCCATCAATTACCCTACGCTTGACCAAACTCTCCCCTACCCTTGCCTTCATTCAAGGCAGTGCCCACCATCATCCCTGCCCACCATCATCCCAATCCCTGAGTGAAGGGAATTTTTGCAAATTACGACCCCCCCCCTCACCAGAACTTGCTGCTCCAAAGGTCCAATCGTATTACTGGATTCGCTCAGAATTCGCCGTCGAACGGGGGAGGGGGAAAAGACATACACCTTCGATCGCCTGTCAGAAATGGGAGCTTGTGGTGCTGAGCGCAAGGAGGAGGGGGGGGAGGGAAGGGGGGGGGAGGGGAGGGGCTGGAGAATAGCGCTCGAAAGGGGACATTAAACAGTCGGAAAAAAGTCATTCAGGTGAAACACCTTCTTCCTCTCCTCGGCGACCGACTACAGCCCCACTAGGACCCATATTACGAAGCGAATGGTAAACCCGCTTCAAAGACCTCGATGGAAGACATGTTCAGCATTAATTCGCAGAATATTTCAATCTTTCGGCGTACTATAGCCCACCTCTTTAGCGCCACAAGGAGATTTGGTATATAGAACATTTCCGTTCCAGGATGATGATTGCTATGGTGCTTGGATTCATTTTTGCATGGATGCCACTGAATGCTATTAATATGTATCGTGATTGGGGTTCATTCACCAATAAACCATGGTTTTCAACGGTCAGATTTTCGAATCGAATTTATGTCAATTTCATCATCTTCATGGAGTCTACAGATTTTGAAAACTGTTGGCTACATCACTGGAAGTCGTGTTTTCAGGTGTTCGCCTTATGTCATGTATCAGCGATGACATCGGCGGCTTTGAATCCGGTGATATATTCGTGGTTCAACCCACAGTTCCGTAAAGCCATCCAATCGTTGTGCCGTGGTGATGGAAAGACGGTGAAAAGCAAATTCCACACGGATACTCATACCAGACTTGCTGAGGTAAACATAGGATAATCTTGTGAATTTCCTTACTTCACATTCCCTCATTAGCAAATGATCGTAGCAAACAAATATCGATTGTTCGCGCGCAAAATCAATACACACCTGAATTACATCGAAGTACGCTCTCTACATAACGAAGCGTGTTGAAGATTGAATGCTGCAGCCCATACCCTTTCGATGGGTGAGCGGCCCAAGAATTTTGATGCTAGTGAGGCAGCAACAGGCAGCTGTAGGGGGAGACGCCGGTTGAGTGTGCGTAACACGGACGCGCGAGAGATCAGAGCGGAAAGTTGTTGCAAAATACGACCCCTCCCCCTCATACGACCCGTATTCCCCGCCCCATCCTACATACCACCTTCCTAGACCTACCACTTATTCAAAGTTTTTCCCAAAAATTCACTCTGTCTTTCTCAAAAAAACTGCCATCGAGCGGAGTGGAGGAGGGGAAAGTGGCGCTCGAGGTAACATTCAAAGGATAAAAAACTGAGGAAGTCATAAATTGAAATTATTCTTCTTGAGGTCCAACCAACCACCCCCCCCCCTCCATCCAGCGATGTTCTCTCTCCGGGCATCCCTAACGTGGAAGGTGCTCTGAGGTCGATGCCCTTCTCCCTGACCGAAAACCTACACACATACGCATCCACTACTGCGCTGCCTGGAACGAACCTGACATGCCCCGTCCTTCTGCGGAATATGAAGTGGACGCTAAAGTGGATGGGGACTGGGGAGGCGGGACACTCGGCCGCGCCTCTGTATCCTTCCCTCGAAAAGGTTCAGGCTTAAAGCGCAGACTACCAGGTTCGCCGAGGATTAGTCCCGCAGAAAAGACATAGCCTTCTTCTATGATAAGCCTAGACCTTGATTAGGGGAACGGATAATACGGAGGTGCTGTCGAGTAGTCTCCCCACCCAACATACGGTTACGCGCCTATGAATTGAGCTTATTTTCTTCACTCATCTCAGCTACAACTCATAATCACTGATAAGCTTCTTTTCAGACACCACAACGAGAGAAAGCTCAAGCCGCAGTTTATCGCTGATCGCACTTGTCATACAGCCGGCGATCAGAATACCTGTGCATCCAGTGGCGTATAATTGTCACGTTCTATGAGTGTGCCATTTCTAACGGTTTATTTGTCATCATAGGACCAACTATGCGCCATTAAGTAAAAGCTGGCTCTTTGGCTATGTACTCAAATTCATTAATTGGTTTTCTGTCACTTTTTACAATAGTATATTATATTGATGGTAAAAATTGATTACAATATCCTATTGTACCAGCGCTAGCAAGTGCAGAACACGCTATGTCATTACTGAAAACTCATTGAAATAGTGCTCACGGCGAAAACATGCCATTGGGAAGTGGCTTCCCGTCGTTTGGACCGCCGACGGTTTAGTATAGGTGCCATTATGCCGTACTGCCGCGCCGCGAAAAATCAGTCATCAAAATAGTGGGCACTATTTACCCTTTACTGCTCCAATCATCCGGAACCAGTCCAGTTTTTGACCGACATTTTTCTCCGTAGGCAGAAGCCAGGAGGTTTCGTGCCGAGCGGATGTGATATTCATGTTCAGAAGGCCAAACCCCTAGGAGACAACTTCTTAGCCAATTCTGCCTACGGAGACAGTCGGTCACTGGACTGGTTCCGGATGATTGAGGCAGTAAAGGGTAAATAGTGCCTAGAAGTGCTTTTCGCTAGGCCATATATGATATTCCTCTACTGCGGTGTCCGTTTTCATCAAACCCCGTTACGCTACGATTAAAATCATAAGAGGAAAGAGGAACCGTAAGAGGGAAGATATGAAACGCCTTCTAGAATGGTAAGAATGATCGGCTGCCCTGTCACGGGAACATTTTTCATGTGATTGGCAAGGTATTTGGCAGAACGTTCTTCGGGGTGAGAAAAACTTTTGGATCATTCATTTTCGAGCATATGGAGTATCAGCGACAGATATACTTACGGGATCAGCAAAAATTCCCGGCAAATCACTAATTTGTCAAGAATGGTCCATGAGTAGTGGTATGAAATTCCCGCTGCTGCGGCAGTTTTGTTCGTTGCGGATGCTGGGGCATATCAGAGAGGCTAAGTTGGACATTGGCGTCGCCAGCACGCCCAGCATCCGCAGCGAACAGGATTGTATGACGGCCTCATAAATTTAGGGGACGAACAAAACTGCAACAGCAACGGGAATTGAAACTTTCCCTCTAACGCCCCTAATCGGCTGTTATCAGTTGTTATCAATGATTTAACATATACAGTCATCATCCGGGCACTTGATTAGGCGGCCGAAGGGTCGCGACGCGGCTGCGGCGCGTCACGACCGCGGCGATCAGCTGTTTCCAGCCTGGTATAGCCATATTCCTCACCCAATTTTCGTTCTTTTGAATGTTTTTCTAGAGGTCAGTTGTTCCTTGTTTTCACAAGTTGAACAGTGATCGGAATTTCTCTGATTTTTGCGAACCGCATTAAACAATTGAACACACAATTGAAAAAATCCGACAAATCGAAAAATGTCTCACTACATAGAACAAAAGAAGAATGCCGCGTACTAATGCACCTTCATAAAGCCATAACCTAAACCCTCACAAAATAGAAAACGCAGTGAAAATTAGGGAGAAAATGGCTAAACCGGGCTGGAAATAGTTGCTCGCCGCAGTCGTGACGAACCGCAGCCGTGTCACGACCATTTGACAGCCTAATCAACTGCCCGGATGACGGCTGTATTAAGTGTTGGACCTACACTCTCACCATTGCTACAAAAGTAGACCCCTTATCAGTTGTTATCACTTCTTGACACCGACGACTCGTTGGTCTCATTCTGTACTCGTGCCTATCAACTTTTTCAAGCTTTTCATGCTTGAGTTCTTTGTGGAATTGGCCGTCCACTACCAACCGAAATTTAGGATTTTTCGCGCCAAACACAAACATGTACCCACACTCATTAACGACCCAGAAGTTTATAACACCTCCATAAGGCATTGGAATTGGCATTTCTGTACTGTTATTTGGAATCTCAGCAGTATATACAATCATTGCCACGGAACTTCGCAGATAGCCGTCGTATACCTCTGCTGTACCTATGTGTACCCAATGGATTTGGTATTTTTGCGAGCTTTAGTTGATAAGTTGAGCGTGTGATGATTAAGTTTGCTAATACGGCTTCTGCTGAGCGATTCCTAGTCGCGCAAAGCTAGAGGGGCAATGACTGCTGCTTCAAAGCCGTTAAGCGATGCACAAACGATCATGTTGCAGAGCCAGGGGACGCCGCGAAGCGTAATCGTGCCTTTTATGGCACGCGAAAAATATTGGAAGTAAGGTCACAGTGGTAAAATTCATGCGGATGTAAGTAAAACGCAGTAAAAAACAACAGCTTAGTGCGATCGAGTAGAATGAGTTTTAGAGCCTCATCATAGCAAGGTGATTCTGTGTTTATAAATTAGTTTTGTAACTGTGATTACATTGTTGCTTGTGCTATCTTATATGTTTGGCGATACTATTAATAATAATAGCGTATGTAACTAACTACGCCTTTTGAAGCGTTGTTCTTCCATGTTCAAAGCAACTGTCTTATCTTTGCTACTTGGGACTGTTACGCTAGCTGTTGTGGGTAAGAGTACTGAATACACCAGTAACTATCGACTGTCCGGTTCTGCTTTACCATCGGTTGCATATTTATGAGTATGTTGAATAATCGCGCGCTTATCTACTAATTTTGCCTTTTCGATAGATTGGCGAAGTTGCCACTACACTGCATAAGGTTTATTTAGCCTTGAGGGTCCCCTGAGTAGACGCTGTTAGATCTATTGCAGAGTTCGCCAGCCCATGCGGTGAAATCGAGTACCAGGCGGAAGTGAGCGCACGCCTTTCCTTGCAAAGCAGGGAGGCAGGCCTCTCGTCATCATCTCTTCTGACATCGAAATATTTAGTTCATCTCCAGTAGAGCGCGGACTGTAGAAAGACCTTTGGGATTCTCGTATCTTGAAGCAGCTGCGAAGCCTCTGGTGTGATCACCCATGGACA
Source organism: Cooperia oncophora (assembly GCA_036418165.1). Classification (NCBI taxonomy): domain Eukaryota; kingdom Metazoa; phylum Nematoda; class Chromadorea; order Rhabditida; family Trichostrongylidae; genus Cooperia; species Cooperia oncophora. The sequence goes on from MU927743.1 coordinate 13,427, forward strand.
GCGCACCTGGGACCAGCACTTCTTTATCTAGAGACGCGTCACATGTAGCACTGCTGAGCAAGACGCTCGCTTGCTTCCAGGGTTCATCAAAATCACCCACAGACCGCCAAGGAGCGGGGTGATGATAAGGACCGGAAGTGCCTGGGAAGGGAAGACCAATACTTTCTTCGCGGACCCCGGACTGAAAGTGAGCGTTGACGGTTACATCGGGCCCTCGAGGAGAATGCTTGTCCTTCAATGCCGTCACCGTGATCATCTTGGAAAGTTTGTGCTGCCTAGTTGGGAAATTCTTTGGAATGGAAGGGCGTTGAGTACCTGAGGAAGACGGATATCTAAGTGTGTCACCGCGTCCGAGCGGAGCACAATAGGAGTGGTCTACAGTAGCGGAGAAATCAACGACCTCGCTGAACTCAGGCACCGAATCACGGTCGCGTGGCAGAATCTCTCGATGGCGCTCGTCCAGAAGGCTGTGGCGGAGTATCATGATAGTGTACAATGTGCTGTTGAATATGGTGGCAAAAATGTCCAATCAAAATTTAATAAAGTGTACTTATACTTGAAAGTCGAGGAAGAAAGACGTTTTTTGACTCCCTGTATATTCGTCAAAAGAATTTCCTAGATGGATCGTTCTCATTGCCCTAACGTGTCGACCTTCTCGTCTTCTTCCAGAGGCCTGAAAATAGCTCGAAGATTTGAATTTGTTACCCACCCGACCAAATACCTTTATCACTTTAGCGTTTCCGACGTCGTGTCTCCAAGTGTTTTCGAATGCCTCCAAACAACCCTGTGATAACTGCGAACGACTCACCGAAGGTCCCAAAGTGCTGAGCCAAGCTCGAGCTCTGTGCTAGTGATACTAGCAAGGACGAATGAGTCTCACTGTGTCTCATCGCGACGCATAATTCAAAATTCCATGGCACACGTTACCCTTAACACATTTAACGCCGCGGCGTTTTTGCGGCGACTCCCGTTTTTACTTCCTGCGTCTCCGCGCGCGTGAATTGCGTGCAATACACAAACGCGCGAAACGGGAGTCTTTGTGCCGCATGCCCCTTTACACGTTCATTCTGGTTACTTTTGCGCTCATTTGTTCAATATGAATGATGACTTCTTTTAGCTGCATAGATGGATCTGGACAACGTAGAAGATCTAAACGTCAGTTTTGACGACATAAGTATTGTTATCATAATGAATTAAACACTATCAAATGTATTGTAAATTAACGCTAATTATCACTATAAGAAGTGCAATTACCGATCGCGCCACTGACTCTTATTTTGTAATGTTTATTAATGAATTACTTCAATGAGCAGCTTATTTCGCGCCATCAAGAACTAAGCATAAGCAAAGCTCACTGAACATATACTCGGTGAAATGGTTCAAGTCGCACTCATACCCACGAAAAAACCGACCCACAAAACGTGAATTGTGGGCAATACACAAACGCGAGAAACGGGAGTATGCGCGTGTATTGCCGACAATTCACGCGGCGTTCAATGTGGTAAACGAATATTTCTTAATTTCTGCCGTTTTAGTGTGAGCTGCAGTGACTTATGCGACACGATGAGACTCAAGTAGGACTCATTCGTCCTTACTTATCCTACTAAGACAGCGTTAGCTAGGCTGATCACGGTGGAACCTACGGTGAGTTGTTTGCTGTTATTACCGGATTGTTCAGAGGCGTTTAGGACACGAAAAACGTTGGAAACGCAAAAGCGTTAGACACGAAAAACGTTGGAAACGCAAAAGTGGGGAAGGGCCATTTTCAAGCTTCTGGAAAAGACGGAAGCCGAAACGTTGGGCAGTAAGTTGGGCCGTTGGTTTCATCTGACGACCTCGTTTGGCAGAAAAATATACATTAAAGGAAATTGAGTATTCTTCACGCAGAATTGGACATTTTCAAGTTTGCTCCACTGGGGTAGTAGGCTCACTTCCCCACACCAGCTACCCGAATACTCAGTGAATTTCAGTGGGGAATCAAAATTCTATAATAAGTTCCTCTCTCTCCAGGGCGTAACACGACCCGACCACCAATGTGTAATACAGGACGGTCACTTAGCCTGAATGGGCGATTTGCCACTGCATCAATTCGCTTCCACTAAAAAAAAAAAAAAAAATCTGACGTAAATATAGATGACAATGAGCAGTAAATTCCTCGTCTCGAAAAGAGATGGCGAGAATATTTTGCTATGTTCTCAACATAGTGGATTTGTCGCACGGGCAGTACCCTAACAGGGTCGACATTTTGTTCTGCTGGACATGTCACAAAAGATAAGGTCTATGGGAACTTGGAAAGATTCTTTGAAAGATGATATGTCCAAAAGAGTGACAATGGAGACATGGAAGGTGCTTAGTAGGCGGAAGCATTCTCTCTTGTTTGCCATGAGGCGAAAACAAAGCCGAGAGTTGCCAAGATCTGATATCACAATGTAATTAGTTACAAGTATCAAGAGCTAGACGTTTCTCCATAATTTATTCACCTGTCTGCTGCAACAAACTTACATCGTGTGCTGCAATGAAATTACTGCAATCAGTTAGAGAAAACGGGGAAACCCACGTTTATGTCTTTATCCGCAATGGCGATTACATTGCAAGCATCCCGTGAAATGAGCGTCCAAGTGCAAAATGAGGCAATACGTTCATATTTCATTGCTGAGAGGCGGTACACGTGGTTTTCTTGGGACATGGCATGGGTTGGTAACTCGCGGACAACTTGCCTTGGTTGGACGAAGTATAAAATTTATCTCAATCGAATTCTCTCCTTTTCCTAACTGGAGAGAACAGAAGGAAAACTATGCTTCTCTTTTCCTCCGTCTAAGGCTACGGACATTCTCTGCGGCAGCGTCCACCAGTGTTCACCAACGACCAGCAGAGTTCGAGGGTCCGCCAGCGACTAGGAATAGAGAGTATGGGAAAGTAGAAGGGTAGCAGACTGCAGATAGAGTATGAGGAAGTAAGAGGGAAGATTGGGTCGTAGAATTGGGGCGTGGCAAAAGCACCATATTACTGCACGATACCGTACTCCTGGCCTGGTGTACAGGTAGACGCTAGATCGATATTCATACTCGCATATACCGTGAGACGATGTTAGTCACTGGCGGACGCTGGTGGACGCGGCGATGCTGCCGTTCGCTAGACTGATATCTATACTTTAGTAGTCGCCGACGCTGATGGACGAGGTGCTGATGGTCGCGGTGGAACGCTGGGGCTCGCTGGTGGACGCTACCGTAAGGTGTTGACGCATCCCAAGGACACGTCCGAACGGAAAACTGACAATGAGTCACCTCTTTGCTTCAACCCTCTCAATGCTTATCATTCGTTCAATTTTTTAACG
>MU927753.1:2611-13322 GCA_036418165.1 Cooperia oncophora
GGTGCTTATTTGGATTAAATCCGATGAGTGTTAAGAAAGTTATGATCGTTTAAAGTTAAACACTCAAAACCTGCAGAACTTTCCGGACAACCTAATAGTTCATGATTGGGCACCTAATACCCATACATTTGGACGCGGCAATTGTGTTCGATCCGACACCGTTAGTTCTAGACTGAACTAATTTATGCTTTCTTTAGTGCATAGAAAGTTTCTAGCACGTTCTTGTTGTCATTGTTGAAACAAAATTCTTGAGTAAAAGAGGCAAAAATAGAAGATACCACGATGGTGATCAAAAACGCATGAGAAAGATTTCTCGGCAGTCACTCCTAAGAGAAGTAAAATATTTCAGCTGAACGATCTCCCCTGCAGAACAGACTGCTCTTCCATGTATCACATAAACTTGGGGAAGAAAAACGGCTAATGCAGCATCACCAACTTCTTGGTGTGAGTTACTGATAGTTTGATACCTTTTATTGTTGACTTCTATACTTTTCGGAAGTATGAGAGCAAGGAATGTTGCGGCTAATACTACGGTGGTCTTCACCCTCACTTACAAGTGATGTATTTTTGCCATTTATAGACTGGACGGTGTGGAGCGTTGGTTTCTAGATCGTAATGGGTCCTAATGCAACGCGTCACTCGCTAATAATGCCCACTTGGTCGCATTGGAAAGCAACGCTTCACACGTGTGGATTGCATCCCTGCGATGGAGAACGTGTGGCTGCATACTCCAATCGGAGACGGCAGCGGCTGCGCTTCTAGTGAGATATTGTCCTCTGGGACAATGTAATTTTGCCTTCGTCCAGTATGAAACAAGATGACAGTTGTCCCACCCGGAGAGATCCCACAAAAAACGCATCCTACGCCTGATTTGCAAGAAGTTTCATGTCCCCCCCGTCTCCGGGATTCAGAGCGTAAGCACCTTAGCGATTCTCCTGAACACTGGTTTAAAAAGAGAGTTAAACCCTTCCAATGTTGCTCGAACAAGAAGGTGCAAGTTTACCATTCCCGCCATTCTCACGATCGAACACATGGAACATAGGAATTAAACAGAGCATTCATTACTTCCAAAAATATGGTATATTCTAGTCACTACGGACGAAGGGGCGTGTCAGGCGTGATGAGTATGGCGCGGTGCATGCCAAACCCGTTCTCCACCAGTTGTTGAAGCGAGCAAGTGAAAAGACACTCATGACGTTCGTATCACTCGTTTTTTACTAATTGTTGTGGTATACTCGCTTCAACAACTGGCTGAGAACGGGTTTGGCGCTGCGGTACACTCATACTGCTTGATTCACTCCTTAGAGCGTAAAATGAAAGCGGTTGGCGCACTGATCAATCACTTTTGGATTACGTCATTCGCTCCCGGAGGGATGGAGGGGATGACTGCTCTAGGTGAGGAGTGGTCCCTGGAGCGCAACTACTCAACTACTCAATAGCGGAACATTCAGTCCCATTCACCTCTCCCAGTGACCAGACAGTCCTAAACATTTTCGGATGTCGGGCGGCACAGCCGGCTGCAATGATGAACGCGACAGCGGTGACGGCGAATCAGCTGATTTCCATGGAATTCGGCTGCGATTTCCCACTTTTTCAACTCTTCGAGCTTTGAAAGTGGAAGGTGAGTTTTTTGGGTAACTTTATTGTAATGACTCTGAATGAATCTGTAATGATTCATTGAAAAACTCATTCAATAAATGCCTGAAAATAAGGCAAATACAAGGGAAAAGAGCATATAATCGACATAAAAATAAAGGAAACCAGAGCCAGTACAATTCAAAACTGTTCAGAATAACTCATCTCTAGCTTGAAGAGCTGAAAAAGTAGGAAATTTGCAGCCGAATTCCATCGAAATCAGCTGATTCACCGTCATCGAGCCGCAGCCGCTGTCGCGCTGCTGTGCCGGCCCGACAGTCCGTAATGGTGAGAATGAACCTCGTCATCCGGGCAGTTGATTAGGGCGGTCGCCAACGGGCCGCAGCGCGTGCCAGGAACTATTTGCTTTTGCAGGCTGATTTAGTCACTTCCACAATTGTGAAGATAAGGAGCTGCTAATCTGGGAAAAAGTAGCCAAAACAGTGAAAAGTTGGAAAAAATGACTAAATTAGCCTGGAAAAAGCAAATAGTTCCTGGCACGCGCTGCGGCCCGTTGACGACCGCCCTAATCAACTGCCCGGATGACGAGGGTATTTTTGCGTACATACGCTATCACACAATCTGCACCAAAAATGGTGGATTCAGCGATAAAAAGAATTCACCCTGAGTTCAATCTTAAACGTTGCGTCTAAAGGAGTGTTTACTAGCTCTTTTAGAGCATAAAACCCATGGTAACTCTTACAAAAAAATCTGCTCTTTAAATTTTCTATTTAGAACACTATGGAAGATCAGCTGTCACTGGCTTCCATTCATTACATGCGCATGCACTATATGGAAGCAATTGAGATCTATAAAACTATTTTACAGGAGCATACGTGAGTTTGCCATCCTATGTTCTTCGTTCTGCATTCTTCCTACTGTAGCGCAGCACCCTTATGAGCTGTAAGGTAGAGATTCGTTGTTAGAGGATGGTTGTCACAAATATGGAAAACATCGTGATGATAGTTGAAATTGCAGCTACAACCGAGACTTGGAGCAAGCTAAAAGGCAACTTATTAACAACTGGACCAGGATTAATTTAGTCTGCGCATTAGATTTTGTATTACAGCTAAAATGTATTAGGTGAATGTACGAAATTTGAAGCTACTCATATACCCGTGCAGCACCGCGGCCCCTTCGCAGTCCCTTCGCTTCATATTTTACTTAGCAAATAAAGGAAATACGCGCATCAGGTACGGTCATCCATTTGCGGGCGGGCGCGCGCGATGGGCGCGTATATACAGGGGGGGGCAAAAAAGTCACTTTGCTTCATTGACTTTCGAGGCGCTATAAGTTACACTTTATAAAATTCTGATCGGACATTTCTACCACCATATTAAAGAGCATATTAAATACTATTATGACACTCCGCCACAGCCTTCTGGAGGAGCGCCATCGAGAGATTCTGCCACCGCGATGTGGTGCCTGAGATCAGCGAGATAGTCGATTTCTCCGCCACCGTAGACCACCCTATTGAACTCCGCCCGAACCGGTAATTGAGGGGATTCAGGTCAGGTGACCTACTTGGATATTCCATCTTCTTTAGGTACTCAGCCCCTTCCATTCCAGGTAGGCGAGAGTTTCTCCAACGCCCTTCGATTCCACGTGGTGGCACCCAATGCTGTAGCAGTACAAAGTTTCCAAGAAGGTACGGGCGACGACATGTGGGGAAGATATTCTTCACGAGTTGCTCGATGTAACCGCCAGCGCTCACCTTCAGTCCGGGGTCCACGAAGAAAATATTGGTCTTTCCATTCCAGGTGCGTCCGGTCCATACCATCAACCCGCGCCTTGGCGACTGCCGTGAAGATGATGTCCTAGACCGTAGCGACGTTGTCGGAGCTGCTCGATGTTGGAGGTCTTCCAGATTGAGAGTACTGGTCTCTCCATGGGTGACTCCACACTAGAAGTTTCGCAGCTGTTTGGAGGTGACATGAATTCCAAAGGTCTTCTCCAGTCAGGCTGCGACTGGAGATGACTTCATATTTTGGTGTACATGAAGGTGATGGGCGAGAGCCAGCTCCTGCTTATCGAGGAACATCTTGGGTATCTTCCGCCCTGGTACTCGTATCCACGTCTTCTCTCTGGGCTGCGAAAACTTTGCTGATATGTGACTCGGTCGAAGTGACTTTTTTTGGCCCCCCCTGTATGTATCAGTATCAGTATGTTACAGCTTGATAGGGCCTTACCTTCCTTGAAAAAGGCCCTACGCTGCGTCTGCTCAGGGGCGTGGAATTTACGGAGTAAATGTCGCGAGAGGCCGTTATGACGTTTAATGCCAGTCCAATCAAATATCAAGCGCTCTACAGCATCCTCACGTTGTATATTTAGTATGCGTTGACCTGTAGCCCAACAAATACATTTTATGTTAAGAAATTACGATTCTTGTTATTTGTTCCAAAATTTTTCACTATGCATGCACTCAGAATCCGCGAGATGTGGTAGGCGTGGCTGCGTACTTGAACTGAACGTTACGGCGGCTAGGCTTTCGCGAGATATTTTCATTTTGGGACAGTTGTAATCATGTCTCTGTCAACACAGGACAAGATGATGTTATCTCAAACTAAAATATCCTATGGATTACCCATCCCATGCCATATTCATATGCCACACCTACTTCATCTTAGAGATAAGCACTGTACGTATGTGCATACATAGTCTTTGGCAATGTGTATAAACTCAAGCAGAAGTTTATTACAGGAATCTGATCGCCCTCAATGTCTACATGGCGATGTGCTACTATAAAATGGATTACTTCGACGTGGCTCAGGTAGTAGTTTCGGGATTTACCCGCAGTTCCCAATGTTCCCCTATTCCATCACAACCTGATGAATTCGACATTAAAGAGAAACCCAGTGATTGTATACTGTGGATAGTGGCGCTCATTTATAAACCTCTAGTCGCTCAACAACTATCCAGGGAACAAAAAAGAAGAAAAAACGTGAAGAATACTTTAAGTAAAAACCCGGTAGCCTTACTGGACGAGTTCCGAGCCTGCTCGTTTCATGCCAGCAAAGCGGTATCCTGCCACCTCTCAGCGTCATTCAATGTTAATACTATGTAACAACTAAAAAAGCGGAAAAGGTGCTGTGAAGCTGAACTTGTGACAGCAAATAGCCTTTGAGTGTTGGTGGGCGGGGCAGCTAGGGAGGCGTCAGAGATGTCACTTATGAGGGCTACAGCGCCTAGGTCATTCACCGGGGGCCGCAATAGTGGGATAGTCTTAGAGACCGCGGGCTAGAATACTTGAACAGGAAGGACGCCCACGCATTGCTCGAGCGCGGAAATTATCTTCAAATGTTTCTAGAAGAGAAGACTCAGTAGCTTCTCATAGAAGGTATAAAAGGGTAGTATCTGTAAAAGGAAGAGAATAATTGTACGCGCTGTGGCGACAAACGGATCCTTATCAATTGTCCCTTATTGAAAGCTGGCTGATGTTCAGTGAACCCCCTTGTAACGGGGCAACATTGCAATGGTGCAGTGTGTAAATTAGACCAGTCAGAAATGATTGCTCTCTTGGCTTCCAACAGATTATTTCAGGAGGTGCTCAGCGTGTATCTTCGCACGTACTCGGACAGTCCAGTTGCCCTTAATCTCAAAGCCTGCATCACCTTCAAAACCTACAACGGGAAAGCAGCACTGGTGCGTGAATGCTTCAATATCCACGCGCGAGCAAAATTTTATAGTTTTTTATTGTTTATACATAACCTGAAGCTGGTCAGTCTCCTAGTCTTTTGTCAGGAGGTCATGATGTTTTTCCAGCCAGAAGTTGAAGTACTACAGCGAGTCAACCTATACCCGGCAGCTCGCGAACTTCTTCGCCACAATCAGGTTCACTATATTCAAAACTGTCTTGATTTTGGTGACGCTTCTTCTGGTAATATTTATGCGAATAAGCATTCAGGTGGTGTTTCGCGATGGTGATGGAGCATTGCAGGTGTTCCCCGGTTTAATGGACACATTACCAGAGGCGAGGGTGAATCTGATACTCTATCACCTAAAAAGGGGTATGTGACAGCACTGTTATCTTCACAAAACGCTTTTATTCTTTGGCGACTGAAGTACAGTTTGTTTATATTGTGGTATTACTGCTACTCTTTTCAGAAGACATAGAAAGTGCCATGACATTATGTAACGACCTGGAACCACAATCAACTACGGAGTTCCTTGTGAAAGCTGTGGTTTTCGCTTACTGGGGACAACAAAAGGAGTCTGTAAGTGTGCCGCTGTCGTATTCGGTGGTGTTGCACTCACTGTGTCCTCGTTCGTTGCAGAAAGATCACTTGAAGACCGCCGAACAGTTCTTCAAAATGGTAGGAGAATCTCCATACGATGCAGGTAACTTGTAGTGTACGATTACTGTATTGCGTCACAATTCTGGAAAGATTTGACATCGAGATATGAATCAGTGCCAGAAACTTCTGATGAGCGGTAGGAGGAAAGCTTGGCACAAGCAACTAAAGGGACATTTCGTGATAAGCTGTCCGTGGAAATTTCACAGTGAGGGGGTTGGAATGCAAATGTGTACAGGGGGGGGGCAAAAAAGTCACTTCGACCGAGTCACATATCAGCAAAGTTTTCGCAGCCCAGACAGAGGACGTGGATACGAGTACCAGGGCGGAAGATACCCAAGATGTTCCTCTATAAGCAGGAGCTCGCCCATCACCTTCATGTACACCAAAATATGAAGTCATCTCCAGTCGCAGCCTGACTGGAGATTTGGAATTCATGTCACCTCCAAACAGCTGCGAAACTTCTAGTGTGGAGTCACCCATGGGTAGCTACCTGGAGACCAGTACTCTCGATCTGGAAGACCTCCAACATCGAGCAGCTCCGACAACGTCGCTACGGTCCAGGATATCATCTTCACCGCAGTCGCCAAGGCGCGTTGGTGGTAAGGACTGGAATTCCTAGCATGGGAAGACTGATATTCTCTCCGTGGACCCCGGGCTAAACGTGATTGCTGACGGTTACATCGACCTACTCGAGCAGAATATCCTGCCTTCATGTCGTCGCCCGTACCTTCTTGGAAACTTTGTACTGCTACAGGATTGGGTGACACCACATGGAATCGAAGGGGTTGGAAAACTCTCGCCTACTTGGAATGGAAGGGCGTTGAGTACCTGAAGAAGATGGAATATCTAAGCAGGTCACCTGACCTAAACCCCTCAATTACCTGGTTCGGGCGGAGTTCAATAGGGTGGTCTACAGTGGCGGAGAAATCAACGATCTTGCTGAACTCAGGCACCGAATCACGGTCGCAAGGCAGAATCTCTCGATGGCACTCGTCCGGAAGGCTGTGGCGGAGTATCATGATAGTATTTAATATGCTCTTTAATATGGTGGTAGAAATGTCGATCAGATATCAATAAAGTGTAACTTATAGCGCCTCGAAAGTCAAGGAAGAAAAGTGTCTTTTTTTTGCCCCCCCCCCCTGTATGTGCGGCTCGACTCACCTGAAAGATAAGAGCAGGCGATACGGTCGAAAACGCCCTGAACACGCTTTTCCTATCTGGATCCAAATGCGAAGGTTTGTTGGAATCACCAATCAAAAAGACCAAGCATAAAAGGCGAAATAGCATAGAAATGAGCAGATCGAATGACTCCAACGGAGTCACTTGTGCTTTGACGGAGTGCGGGTTGAGATACATACCTTCCTCACAACTTGTCTCGCAATGTTCGCACGAGCTTAGTCATTGTGGACCGAGATATCTTTCCCCCCCCCACACAGCTTTCTCCCATTCTCATACATAATCGCAAAAGGTGGCTTGAGTAAGATGGATAGTGTAGCGCCAGACAGCTGTTTTGACGCATTCAGCGGATACCTCCGGCTAGAAATCTAGCTGAGCTTGGTGAAATTTTCCCGTATATTAGTTGCAGGTATTGGGGACCTTCGTCTACTAGTGGCCACTTTCAGGCAGTGTCGCATTGAGTTTTCATTCGCTTGAAGACAAACTGCTCACTCACTTCCGCGGATCCTGGTCCTTGCTTGAGTGCGGTAAAGTAGTGTGCCACTTTCTGCACCGGAACGTGGAGTGCATTCCGCCCGCGCTTCCGCACGCTAAGCCACACGCCTAACCATAACCGAACGCGCCACCAGTCCACCCAGGGCACGCCATTGCGTTGTGATCATTTCCTGAAAAATACGACCCCCCTAATTCCATCTTCAAGTACGACCCCCTCCCCATGTTACCTCTTCCCTAGATTTTTCCAACCTCCTACCACTTTGTCTATTTTTTCCCAAAAAGTTTCTGGTTTTTTTACAAAATTTTGCGGGGGGGGGTCGCAGTACCTACGTACGTCCCAAGCACGTCCAGCACTCTGGCGCTGGTGTAGCATACTGACAATACGTACGAGGAAGGGGCGATGATAGGAGCTACGATCACCGCCCACAAGGGAATTTATAAACAAACAAGAGGACTCACGACGTGACGATTAATAAACAGATGAAAGTACATTCCCGGACTTTTCTGATCGTAGGAGCACATTTGCTTGCAATTGGGAAGCCCTATCTAGAAGTTACACCTTTCAAACACCTGCGTGAAAGCCCCATGCATGGCGCATTGCATATGTGATGCCAATTGGCGCCCAATGGCCTATTACCTGATATGCTTGACGAAAACATGTGTTTCAGAAGCATACCAAAGTCTTCGAGCCAACTGGAGGTTTCCTGGCCTCGGAGGGGTTGATTTTTCGTGTCGTGGGGGGTGATTACAAAATGATCACAACGGGGAATTTTTTCGAATAGTAGGTCTAGGAAGGAAATTAAAACCTTGCTGGAAAGTAGAAATCTTCAAGCTTCCGGCACAGTTCTTTTTTTACGAAAGGCCGTGTATGAAGCTTGCCATGGACGTCCAAAGCGTAGCGACTCGCGGTTCGCAAAAATGATCACAGACGGATCACAACGATGATCACAACGGGGAAAATCTCTGGAATCGGAACGTTTTTGAAATCGCTCAATTCAGGTGACAAGAGCCAACCTAGCTCTACTCATTCCCACTTACCCCTCTCCGATAGCTTCACTTTCAACGAAGTTATGGGTGTTCAAATGAGGGGTACTTTTCACGTGTTTGGCTTGAAATTGGCTCCAACCGTAAAATAGCGCGCACCAATGAGCTTGTATGAGCGCGCTGACCGCGAACAGCCAAAATTCAAAAGTAATCCATAGTTCCGGTTCCCAGCTGAGCGGTGAGTTTTTTCTTATCCATTTTATTGTGAATTACTTTGTTTGTTTTTGTTTGTTTTGTTGAGTTTGATTTTGTTGTGAGGAAATTGCTCAGGATTCAATTTCTACGGTTTCATAGGTAGCTTTTGCAATGGATTCTTTTCTAGATTTTGCGGATTAGTGGATTGGGATTTATCTAGACCAGATGAGGAGGGTTGGTGGGCGAAGTGTCTTGAAGTTTTTTTGTGAGGAAGGAGGAAAAAGTTTCAGCAATATTTTTTTTAGTTTTTGGCCTAGGAATAGTTCGATAGTGCCTAGTTCTATTTATTGTCATCTACATCGTCCCTTTTGAGCTTCTTTTCACTTGTACCGTGTATCACCGCTCTCTCCACTTCAACATGGGCCATGCGTTTACGACCCCCCCCCCCTCCATCGCGGGCAAATACGACCCCCCTGTTGTGATGATCACAAAGATGGCGTGCCCTGCCACTGCACCCTCTCATTTCCGGTTTTCTCTTGTGCTGAAGATAGCGCCGGTGGAGACGCGAGTAGTGCCTAGTATCGTTACTCTCCAATCTCGTTTTTGTGCACTTTTGACCGGAGAAAGTGGCACACTAGTGTACGACCTGGAACTCACACATCATAAGGGCTAGGATGTACGGAGGTGAGTACGCATTTACTTCGAAGGAACATTGCGGGATTACTTGGTTGGTAGGGTTTCTTTCCAGTTACAATAACCAGCGGTGCAGCCGCGCATAGTGAATCAAGTCGCCACTCGAAAGCCCTGAAGCTTGTGACCAACTCAGGCCGCAGCCTCTTCTGGTATGGTTACATCAATGAATATCCAATGAAATCTCCCTTGCGCAAGCGCAAACTCTACCGCAAATGGGTGTATGGTCCACGTCTCTGCGTCTCCTTATGCTCATCCAATGCTCATGCAACCTCGTTCAAGGTGTTTTTGACGATTCTCCCAACTTTATTCTTTACTGATGAGTCGATTAGCACCCTTCTCCCTTACAAGGTGTTTTTGACGATCTGATGAGTCGATTAGCACCTTTGAATCTTTGTGTTCCACGGCTTGCAGCTACGGAATGTGTATTCAGGTCGGAATAAAATAAGAGAATGTGATGTGCCTAGCAGGCTAGCCCATTTTTCTACTGATAGCTGCCTTGCGTTATAGTTGAATTGCTCGAAGCGAACACGCCCTCTTGTTTGAAGTAAGAGTTGAAGTAAGCTTCAGTCGTTTAGACACGATTCCTGGACGGCAAAGTATGGCTTGTTCGCTGTTTCTGAGTGGGCAGTACGAGGACGCGTTGGTCTATTTGAACTCGATCCAGGTGTGCCGCTTGACGTCACCTCTTTGGTGTAGACCAAAACGTCTACAGTTATTTGAGCTTTCATCAACCTCTTCCTTTTAGCCTTACCATCATAACGATGACGTGTTCTCGTTCAACATCGCTCAGACAGAAATGCAATGTGGCTTGTGGAAGGAGGCTGAGGAACATTTTCTGGCGATCACAGGACCTGATCGTGACAAACCTACGTACAAGTACATGCTAACTAAGACCTGTACGTATTTTTATTCAACTGTTGTGTATGCTCAAGACAACACGAGATTCTCTCCTCTTTTGCATTGTAGTAGGGAACGAGAACGTAATTTATGGAAGCAGTAGTCCACAAACAAGGACATAAGCTTGGATCTCCCGCCACACATCAAATGAATTTGTCTTTCTGAATTTTGATTTGAATTTGATACAGGAATGCTAACGGTACCAACTTGAAATAGGAGGGTAGTCGAAAGTCCTACGGCACTTCCAACAAACTGTTTTAGGAAAAATCAATGTACATTTCAACGTTTTGGCGGAATTGTTGTAAAGTGTTCCGGAAGGGTTCAGTAGAGGCGACCACTTA
>MU927775.1:2605-16786 GCA_036418165.1 Cooperia oncophora
ACAGATCCCGCCTCAGACCGTGACTGAGGCTGGAAAGAGTCTGCGTCCGACGGATTTCACAGCCGTTGCCTTCTGTTGACCTTTTCTGAGGAGCAGACAACAATTCCGGTAGTTGTGATCGAAAATTTTTCTCGTCGGTGGCGAGCACATTCTTCAAGCAACAAGCACCGACCAGAAGATGGGTTTCAACAACTGCAACTTTTTGATTTTTTCGAGACAGTGCGAGGAGAAATCGAAAGTGATTGGATAGATGACTCGTACGGTAGTTCGAAATGGCTTGCGGAATACAAATAACCCATCGGAGAGAAAACAGACCATAATGGCCATTCAAAAACGCACAAAATTGCCAGAACTTTTTGGTCACCCTGTATACCTTCGTATTCGAGGGAGCACATAAACCTCCCCCTGACGTTGCGCGTACCAAAGGTGCGGTAGTCGACCAGGCTCTACAGCCGCCAGGTCAAACAGGGCCCGAACAAGGAACAAGTTAGAAGGCACTGGCGTCCTTGCTGTGCACTGCTAAGTGACAAAGTGACAAGCACTCCCGTCAGTGATCACGAATGGTGTTTCTTAGGGCAGAAGTCAAGCGCTGCCTTTGAAATTCCATTCATTTTTAGATCCTTTCGGTCCCGTATATTCAACCACTGGAGACAAAGAGATACGGAGTCCACGTGCAGCAAACTTCATTTGTTACTTATGCTATTTTTGTGACCTGTCAACTTTATTTGGGCATCAGTAAAAGGATATTAGAAATTATATAGTCGATAATCTCTTCTGGGCCTGGGCCACGCATTCTGTCTGAGTTCACCATCGCAACCTTATTTGTATGTGACTCGGTGTGACTTGTGGGACCCAACCACTGCCCAAGTCCTACGGACTAGTTGTTTACTAGAGAACGAACCTCAGTGGGAGCTGGACACGGCTACATTCCATACTGGATTTAAGCCCCTGATCGTGCCCAGCGCTACTTGCTCTTGCACCACACCCTTGAAAAAAATTTTTGTTATGGTGAATCGCTTTGAGAAAAGTAGAGTCAATTTAATAAATGTTACAGGTATAGTCAGACTCCTGTTTAAGTATATAAGTTCATCATCTGGAACGATGACGCGACAAACGTGAACTTGATCATTGCGAAACTCGTTTTGATATCGACGTTTTCGCAGTTCCTTACATGTTTCTGGTGTTTCGGTTCGGCATATTCTTATTATGTATCCTTATCGCTGAGCAATGTCCGCCAAAAAAGGTTAGTTTTACTTTTTTCATAAGTTTGATTCATTGGCTTGGGAATATGTTCCCGTCGTTGTATTGTTTGTTTTCACAGCGGTTAATGGTCGTAACCCTATTCTTAATATAACATTTGGAAGGGCTCTGCTCATCCTTCAGGAGCCTACTAACACTATATAAGAAGATTTTCTAGGGACTCCTGAAAAAGAAATTCCAGGCGGCAGAAAAACATTTTCGACACTTTCATCACTTGACCTTTTACCGAAGTGCAAAAGTTGTAAACTGCCTGGGATGTATGTGCCATGTATGATGAGGGTCCCGGCTTGGCCTTCTACCCTTCACGGATGGTAAATCGATATGAGATCCGTCTGGGAGCATAAAAACACTGAGTTGTACATTGCCTGGTCCTCACAAGCCATTATAGGCCACATCGCGTTCAGTAAGCCACTGTAATTCTGAATAGAAGTAGAATGCGTGCTCAAAAAAGGATTGGTCGCTGGCAAAGTCTTTACCCTTTTATTCTTATGATGAGGATGCTGTAGCTGCACAAACTGCTCGAGAGTGTTTTACCAAGTTCATTAGGCGAGGTCGATGTGAACGATAAGTTCTGCTCTGGATGACCTTTTGGTGGGGTTGGGAGCGCCAGTGACTTGGCAAATGTTGGGGAAGAAAAAAACAACCTATTATAAAGCCCACCTTTTGCGAATTAAGAGGCCCATTTAACTGTAAAGATACAGAACGTAAATATATGGAAAAGACAAGGTCGTCTGCTTCAGGAAAACTACTACGTCACACTGCCATGATCCTCCGTCCCTCAACGAGTCCATTCGAAGTTTTCTGGAGCACCGCAGCGCTACCATACCGGCTTGCGTCCAAAGAATTCTCCCTTTTTCTGTTGCTGCCAACTGTGTTCGGCGGCAGCGACTTCGAAGATGAGCTGAACGATCTTTCTCGAGTGAAGGCACTTTTGACGAAACGGCACCAACAAATTAGTTGAGGGTGGAACCATTCCATGGGGACATAGCTAAATTCTTCGATATAATTCCTGCAAAGTATTAAGATTGAAATAAAAACAAAAGAAAACGGCCGCAACTTATGGTAGTCCCAATCCCTTGTCTCTTTACTAAGCGCGATACTGTTTACGATCTACTACCCTATTCCTCGAAATTTATTCCATATTTCGATCAGAATTCTCCCCGTGGGAAGACTGAGCAAGAGTTTGGCTCCGGGCAATTTGATCCCTCAACACAAGTGTCTATCCGCTTTGGAGGCTCGTCGTCAAGACACTTCACAACAACTAATTTGCTGAAGCTTTTCTGTAACAGGTAGTTGAATGCAATGAACAGAAGAGCCACGTTTGTTTGGCGCAAAAACGTTTGGTATGCACGCTACGGATCATCGCCGAATTTTTCCTTGACACCGGCGTTCATGACGCGAGCGTTTCCGCTTCAAACTGATACGATATTTGTATTCAGGGGTGTGAAGCCTCACTTCCCAGTAGCGGCATTCCAGTACAAGTTAACCTGGGAGATAGAGTCGGCACGGCTGTCACGTTGAGATAGCTGCGCGCCAACTCTGTGTATCTCCTAACTCAGAAGTTACCTCGTACTGGGATGCCGCGACTGGGAAGTAACGCTCCCCGCCTAGCGTTCAGTGGTCAGAATCCCCCGGAGACAAAGGATGGAAATCTACTTTCGCGGTGATGGGTGGGGGATTTCATTCAAAATTTGCCTGAGTTCCGAAGAGTGGGGCATGATAAAGCAAATGGTGAAAAATCGTGAAACCCAACAATGTTGAAGAAGGACTTCTGACTCAATACTAACGAGCATCCTTCACAGGAACACCGAGAGCAATACGCCAAAAGACAAACCGGCTGACGCTCCGAAGGCTGATGAGGCCGATTCACTTTGCCATGCATGTAGTAACTTATTTGCTCAACTGAAAATATCTATTCCGAATAGGCTGGACAAGCTACTGAATGGATCCCAGACATTTGGTATGCTTTTTTTCCATTTCTATCAAAAATTAGAACATTTCTCAAAATGTGATCTGCAGCTCGAGAGTATATACCGTACTACAGTTCCATAGACAGTTACGTAGATGACTATGGTATCAAAGGAGTCCGTGCAGTCGTGAAACAACTTATGCGGTTTATTCAGCCTCGAGAAGCGTGTGTACAATTTCTGCTGTGCTAAGTATAGTATTTATCTTGATAAATATTATACAGAAGTAGTGAGAAATGCATTTGGATGTTCAATAGTGCGTCGGTTGGTGATGTCAGAGGGCTGGCCCACTCTGCATCCCTCACCGGTTCAGTTAGAACCAGGCGAATATTCATAGAGCAACAGCAGTATGTCAGTAAATGTTCTATAGAAAACAAGTAAAAGAAAAAAAAGCAGGAATATTGGACGTCATGCCAGCTCGATGTTATGAATTGTATTAACTCTGGCTTCGAGGCAACCTCTATTGATGTGTTCATTATGATGATGGACTTTTTTTGGGATTTTCAGCCCTACTAACCTAGTTCGTTCTTTGCCACATATGCATATTTCAGACCTAGTGCGATATACCTAGGGCTGAGATGAAGATTTGCAATCGCCTTTTGTGTAGTGTGTGGTTTTGGAACCGAATTATGAGTTTTTGCAGCAAACGCTACCCAATCGATGCACAGCTCCCCACTGCGGGTGTCTCTCCCGTATTTGATTCACCCACCCACTGCTCACTTCTGCTTAATTTTCCAATACCTTGACTCTTCTCTGGGCGTTCTAAGATTTTTTTTATATCCGGCTCTGCCACTTAGATGCACGCCCCACCCACTGTGGGCGGAGCCTAGCATGGCTTACATGTGCTCTTAGCATAAGATTTTGACCTGTGCCCAATCGATGTAAAACCTGACTCGCTCCGTAAAGAGATTTTTTATGCAATTCCTATTTTCTGGTGTGGTCCAGACAAAACCTTACAGGAACAACTTCTGGCTTATATAGAGAAAGATACGCTTTTAAAAAGCTTTCTATGCCAAAGGTCATAGCGGGAAGAGAAGCTCCAAAGTGCATATGAACTACAGCGCCATCCGAGGCGGCCAGTTGATTAGGGCGTGTCAAAAGGGTTCTGGAGGCTGCGCGTGCAGGACGCGGCGATCAGCGTTCCGGACCTTTTTAGCCGATTTTCTCAATAATCATCTGTATTATTTTGTTACTTTTTATCTTTTTCCAGCGGAGGTTGTTCTTTGCTCTTCATGAAGTATAGATGCTGTATTCTTTTTTTTGTTTTTGTTAACGAAGTGTTTTTGTGGTTTTTTGGAATTTGTTTATGTCGTCTAATTCGCTTTTAACTGGCTTCGCAAAAAGTTTCGAAATCTCAACCATAGATTTACCTTGTGAATACAAGGAACAGTTAACCGAATAAAGCTAGAGACAAAACAATGAAAGTAGCCGAGAATGACTAAATATGTAGACTGGAGAAAGCTGGTCGCCGCGGTGGTGACGCGCCGGTGCCTCAGACCTTTTGACCGCCTTACCGATTGCCCGGATGACGACTATACTTCCATAAATGCTAGAAAAAAGCTCACTTGGCTCGGACCTCTCTTCGCGACTGCCAGCATTAGAGGCGGTGAGCACGACAATTTGAGTAAGCGCGTAAATATGGTGAATTAGATAAGGACTGCCAAGCTCTTGAGCATGGTGCCATTGTGGTGCGCACGTTTTCCATCAACATAGCGCACGCCCACAATTGCGCCTCACTAGGAGCGTCTTACCATCCGAACAGCCGACCCTCCGCACACCACCCGCCCTAAAAAATGGCGCCGACCTTTAGTCCAGCAGCTGATTTCTATTGGCATCTAGACCTGTTTTCACTCACAATTTGCGGCTGACTGGCTTTTTTTTTTCATGCGCTGGGATTCCTACCATGGACAATGTAACTGTTCGCTAGCTAAAGAGCGAATGGTGGCTGTTCTGGCGTTTCAAATTTATTTTTTAGTTACTTCCGATTAACTCTCGGACATTCGACAGGTGTCCCAAGATAATGTCATTAGTATTGTTGATATCGTCAAAACCGTGCGGGGTGGTGTCGAAGAGGTGCCCGCCTTCGTCTGCCTTGGTCTATCAGTTTTGTGGTTCGAACAGCGGGCTACATCATCGATGGGCATTCCCGGACGGGTCGTACTTCGGTCATTGTTTGCGGGGGGGGGGGCGCATCTAGCCCTCTGGACCTGAGGAGAGCCGGTCGTTACTCTTCGCTTTTCCTGTGCCATATGTACTCTGTACCCCCCACTCGACAGTGAAATTTTTTCTGGAAAATAGGAAACTTCTCGGGAAATTCCGGAAAAGCTGGTAGGAGGTTGGCGGAAACTAGGGAACATTGATAGGGTAACATGGGGAAAGGGTAAGGGGGGGCGGAGTCGTACTTTCGCTCACGAGTTTTTCCGTTCGGACATTGCGAGCAGGGGTCGATTAAGCGACCCCTGTTGCGCAAATGGTACGCTTCAAACACAATTGAGGGTGGTATGAGACTATCAGCCCCCCAGCTGTCGATGTGTCGTGGTCCCCCCAAAACTGCACGGGGTCAGAGTACGGGGCCGTGGGAAAGTCGTAATTCCTTGCTACACCGCCCGTTTTTGCAAACTCACGTTTTTACTAACACCGTCCGCGCGGCGCGGTCGCGTGCAGCTCTCTTGGCTTTTTGCCAAGTCCTGTAATTGCGCTTTGGAATACAAGTACAACGCAATTTCTTTATGCGGATAACATTTTAGGTGCTGCAAAATAAGAACCGAAGATGATGACAAGGGCTAGAACTCAAGAGCAACTGTGGTGCTTCTGCGCGATATTCCTTCAGAGGGCCGCGCATTCACAGAACATGACAATAAAAACGGACAACATGACAATAAAACATGACAATACAAGCAAAACGCAATTTCCTAACATTTGAGGTATTGCTCATGCTTCAAAGTCCGAATAGAAGGTGATGAAGATGACAAAGGCTAGAAATGAACAACAACGAATGTAGATGTAAATAAAAAATTGAAAAAAACTAAGGAAACGCAATAAATTAAAATCGCGTGTGCATTTCTGCGATCCGGCTCGAATCCGGCTCTAATGCTATAGAAATACTTCAAACTAACGAGTGGGACGCTTAGGCCGTTTTTATTTTGATGTTTTGTGGGAATGCGCGGCCTGCGAGGGGCTGTATGCTAAAGAAGCAGCACGGTTGCTCTGAGGTTCTTGTCTCGATCATCTTCAGCTCTCTATTTGAGACCTGAACATGTTATCCGCATAAAGAGAATTGCGTTGTACCTTGTATTCCAATAAGTCGCAATTACAGGCACTTAGGCCAAAAAAGCCAAGAGGGCCCTGCACGCGGACCGCGCGCGCGACGATTCGTTAGTAAAAAACCGTGAGCTTTGCGAAAAACTGGCGGGCGTCAGGCACAAGAAATGACGGACTTCCCACCTCCCGTACTCTGACCGTGCAGTTTTGGGGCGGCATGGACCATGACACATCGACAGCTGGGAGTGTTGTAGTCTATACACCCTCAATGTTGTTGTGAGCGATACCATGTGTCTTTGGAGGAAGAAAAACGATCAATGGTGGAAATGCCGTGGGTGGGCCCTGAAATCGCCACGACTGGTTGCAGTTTTACCAACCCTATGTTCCTGCTTTTGACAGAGGCACTTTTTGTACTGTCTTGAGGTTTTTTTTGAATTTATGCCTTTTCACACTCACGTGCGAAAGCGTTGTGATTTTTCCCGCACTAATCGCTGACCAGCGATAATCTACAGACATTATTCCTGCAAGCGATAGGGCGTGTGACGGGGGCACGGCCTGAAGTGCAACCCGTTCTGATTTCTCATTAGCTGTATCGAACTCAGGATGACGTCACTGGTGGAAAAGCGCGCCCTGGCTTCGCTGCAGTCCGCGCCGCGTCGCACGCCCTGTCTTTTGCAGGATCATGGCTGTATCTCAGACGTATGCTCATCCACTTCCTGTCGAAACGATAAATAAGGGCACCATTTGGGCTGCTTTCAGCCGTATTGCTCCCTTTTTGCTTTCACTATTGCACTTTTGGTTGCTCCACATTCCGGTGTGGTCGCATCCACATTATGCGCGCACTGCCTTTTGAATGGCTTCAGCATTAAAAAGAAACCCATGAAAGGCAGTGTTGGAAACGAAGCTTCTAACATTTTAGCTGCTTTGAAAGAATTCCTTGTGCACTGCTTATTAGATACAAAAAAGGACTGAACTGTTGCAAAAATGGCTACCCATATTATGTTGGCGTCAGTTCTCGTGATAGAATCTTGCAGCCAGATCATGGACAGTCGGAATCAGTTTGTTTACAAATTCAAAATGAGACGCTCCCTCTGCTGGGAAAGGCACTCTTCATTGCTACTGAGACCGAGTTTTTTTCATCATTTCCGATTTCGTGAGTTTTTGGTTCTCTACCATTCCACCCTAAGTGGAGGAAATGATAGAAGGTTTCACCGCTTTTTAGTCCGAGTAAAAATAAAAACTACCAAGTTGGTGTGAGTACACATACTCCATACCACCGGGTTGGGAGGGCGTGGCTGCGCCCTTCATTTAAGCATGAAGTAGATTGCGTTTCCCCAGGGTTATTCTCTTCGCCAGTCCTGGGCTAGACAAAGATGTGGTCACACTTATCTCAAAAGACAGTATCCCGCCGGTATAATCCATTTGAAAAAATGAGCTTGGTGCTATTCCAACATCGTGAGGAATTTCGGTGCAATAGTTCGTACGGTACTCTTAACGTTGCACGAAGTTACAAAACCTTACAGAATCCGCTTTTATGCCATTTCTTTGTATTTTTTTATGCCGGATGGTAGCCTGTACTGGCAGTTGCAAAGAAACGATTGCGAGCAACTAAGTGGATATAACTCCTACTGAACATTAATCATAAAAGAAGGGTTCCAGATGCCTTGGATGCCCTCACAAAATTGTCTCAATGCACAATACGACTGAACTCCTCAAGTGCAGTAATTATTGGGGAATGGTATCGCACTGCTTTCGCATATGAGAAACACATTGTAAATTATCGAGTTCTTTTAAATAAAGACGTGAATAAACTGTGTTGTACGCAGCCTGCCGTAAACTAACTGATTTGACGCCAAAACGTTGAATCGGGTCAACTGGCCAGCATTGAACGCGATGTTCATAATATCATGAATTAGATATGAATATTTCTTGGTTACTTGGCTTTATTTCTGTCAAGGTGCCAATAAAGTTTTGAGAACTTGCTGGAATGTTTTCCTGTGTAAGTTTGTCGCTTATTTGCGTTTTTTTTCAATTTGCGACGCTCGTGTATAATTTGTAGGGTTTGGTCCTGCTGTTTCCAACGTTGCGGGCATAACTACCTAGACCAGAGATCCAATGAAAGGACGGAATAGAGCGGTGGGCACTATTCATCTACTACTATCTCCAAAACTAAAAAAATTGTGGTGGAACTTTGCCCATAAGGGTGGGTCGAAGTACTTATCACGAGTAGACATTACGTTTTGGATGTTGACGCTATTTGGAGCTGCCACTTTTCCCACCAAAATCGGTAGGAACCTGCACAATGAAATTATTCGTTATCCTGATCACGAATACGATATTCATTTTAAGCCCTGGCGCCATTTGGCGCTATAAAGCGTGAATTTGGCGCTGCATCCTTTTTCATCGGAATCGATAAACTTGCATAGTAGGATTGCTTGATGCCCTGATCACAAATATTTCATAATAATGACATTCATTTTCTTATACCAGCCCCGTTTAGCGCTGTGCTAAGGCTGAGCCCAGGAGCAGTCCCCTTCAGGTCAGGCTCAGCGTGAGCAAAGCGCAGATGATCGTAGTGTCCTCCATCAGCGCGAGCGCCAAGAATGAATGTATATTCGTAATCAGGATGTCAAATAACTCCCGCACACAAGTTTTCAGCGGATTTGGTGATCTTATACATCTTGGCGCCGGCGCCTGTGGCGCGGGCGGCAGACGGTTTGCGCCGAGCAGATGTAATATTTGTGTTAAGGATGATCTGATCTGAAGGTGATTGACAATTGCAAGCCATTCCAAGCTGATTGATCCAATAATTTAAAAAAATTTACCTACCGCTGCGTAGTGCGAATGTTCTCAGACATTAGTTGCACCACAGAGCAAACAAGCACATTGACATTACACCACGCGAGCGATTGCGTCATCTCGCACTTTATCCGATTCCGAGATTTCGTATTTCTTCTCCACTTTTGCGGTCTTTTCATCGTTTTACGCTGGTCGATGAGGCATTCCTCTCTTGTTGTCCACAGAAGTTTCATTTAGCAAGTTCTAACATTATTAAAACGAAATTGAAATCGAAACGAATTGAAAGAGATGTGAATGCTCAGAAGAGATATCAACGTCGTGTCATTTGCCGTTATTTTTTCTTGTACTTTTTCCTCGTCACCTGACATATGGTGTACTTTTGTGCAGGTTGTCGGAATGTGGTCGTTGGACTGGGAAATGGATCATGACAGCCTCATAAGTGCAGGTGGAGCGCTCCAAAAGCTGCGGATGTATCCGTATTTTGATATTGCTCATTACTTGCTGGTGAGTTCAAGCTTCTAACATTTTCTGATCCTTATTCTCAGAAGCTCTTTCGGCACTATTCCACTATTACAACCCTAAAACCCGAAAAATTCTTGCTGAAACTTCGCCCGCAGCGGTTATTCAGTGTCCCAATCACGGATGTGGTATTCAATTAGTGCTAACATGTGGCGCCACCAGCTACCTCACCAAAATTCATGACAACTTATACAGGGGGCTATTCGACATCCTGATCACGAATATGGCATTCATTCTTGACGAGGCGCCAACGCAGGGCGCTCTAATCATCTGCGCTTTGGTAAGGCTGAACATGGAAGGAAGGGAATCATTGGGGTGGGGGGAGACACCCTGAGCCTTAGCAGAACCTTAAGTTTGGCTGCTGTCAAAAAATGAACGTCAGTTTTATTATCAGGGTGCCACTCAACCCCATTATGCAGGTTTTCATCGATTTCGGTGAAAAATGCCAAATCGGCGCTGTTCGACGCCAAATGCTAGGGGCAAAAACGGATGTCATATTCGTGATCAGGATGTCGAATAACCCCGTATAAAAAATTTGCATCGATCATGGTGACAAACGTGGTGACGCCAGCTCCAAAAATGTATGTCATATTCGTGATCAGCACACCTTAAAACATCTAATTCAACATATTAATTGTAGGTTGAGCGGATTTTTTTCGTGTTCTCGGAGTAGTAATGATGGAACAGAGTCGTTATCTTGTTTCGTGTACTCGCTTTTACTGTCTCAAGTAAGAAAGTTTGGATTTGGAATTGACTAAGTGAAGAAATTGGACAAAATATTCCTGCAGTTTAAATGGAGGACTTCATTGATGTATTTTGCAGTAACTTCTAGAGCCTCTGATCGATCATGCCAGGAGAGAGCCTCTGATCGATCATGCTAGGAGAAAAAAGCAAACTGACATGACACACACGCTTGCTTACAGCGAACGAATATTGTTAGCTTTTTTAGGGTAGCTTTGACAGCCTGGCGCAGACAGAATCGCCAGGGGATAGTCTCACAGAAGCAGATGCGCAAAGTCTCCGCTCAACCGAAGCCTTGGTTAGAGGAAGGTGGCAAAGGCGCTGCGGTGTGCCTTGTAACCTTTCTTGATTGGGCTGAGGGGGTTACCCAACTGCTTCCTTTCGCTGTGAATTTTGTTCACCTTATTTCTCGGTCACTTGATCTTTACACTGCGTGCTAGTAAATTCTTTTATTACAATCCTACATAGCATATCCTATGCTATATGTAGTTGGACTTGCTTGAGTTCTTATTCTGCACATCACTCTGACTATAACGGATTTGGCAATCAAGAAATTCGAAATGAGTGTCTGACCAGGCTGCAGAACTTCAGCTTGAAGAACTTTGCCTGAGGCTTTTCTCGAGACAGTTTTTTTTGAAAAGACCTGTCACCCCAAAGGACCCAGGAGCGTACGGAAAACATGTGGTTTGCTGTGGAATGTATTTGCGATAGAGTTGTTACGTGCGCTGAATATACGCTTTTCGAATTTGCGGGACAAGTGACAACAAAAGTGCGGTGTCGGGTTACCGCCTTACGTAAAACGTTCAAAGAATGTTTTTGCCGTTGGATAGATTCATGATACCACAGTAAAACGTATAAATCAATTCTTTCATATCTGTGGGATTTAGATACTGCACTTAAACACGAGCAACATCCACGTATTACTTTTCTTTCTAATGAAGATATCTAGTTCTCCCACTGAAATCTGTACAGTTTAAGGGGGGGGGGGAGCGATCGCTCCAAGCGTTTTTGAATGTTCCATTCTCCTTTCAAAGTGACGCTTTCACATACGACTACGACTGGGAAGGCCTTTGAAGGATCACTTTGTGGCATTTTCTGACTCATCTAAGTTTTTGTAGTCAGACGTTGGTATTTAAGGGGAGCTGTGGTGATGGCAAGTGGCGCCGCTCACGACGTGCTTGATCTGAAGTCAGAGTTTAATACCATCTAGACCACCTCGGCCTCATACCTTGCGGTCGTTCAACTTTCGCAACAATAAAAGTTTATGGGGGATGAAACCATTTGTTTTACACTGAACTGAGAAGCTTAAGTCAAATGCTTTTATATTCTGACCGGAAGAAGTGTCATTGAGTGCTCCCCCCGCCCCCCACAGGTCATTTCAGAAGCCACATCACATTCAATAAACCACTACAATTCTTAATTGACGTAGAATGCGCACAGCGCGCAGTATCGGAATTAATCAACGGCTATGTCTTTAGCCGTTATGCTTTTGTTATAGTTCGAGTAAGTATATAGTTACTTATATACTGAGCGGACAGCATTCTTCAATCGCTACATTATTGCCTTCTGATAGCTCGTAGGGTCTCGTTCATCATTGACACACTAAGGAATAGAAGTTTCACGCAAGGGAAACTGTAAGTATCAATATGGCGAATTGGCAGAATCAGGAGAATTGGAGAATTAGCAGCAAAGGACTGTATTGAGCTAGGTTGACTCCAGTCCTATTCTCCTTTCCTCTCTCTCTCTCTCTCTCTCTCTCTCTCTCTCTCTCTCTCTCTCGCATACTCCAAATTTCCCGTACTCCTGCTCTCCCACTTCGTTTGTAAGCAGAGTCATACAATTCCTGTCTTTCCTTTGGTCCGCGTTCTGTCATTCTCTCATTCTAAAGGGTGGCAGAGTATGGATTTATCCTAGCAAGGCCTGTCTTCACTAGAAGGAGAATATAACAAATACACTCTAATTCGCTGCGGACGGTTGGGCGTGTCAGCCAGTATGAGTGTGTCACCCTCTTTGAGCTGTTCTCTGCCTTCTTGTTGAAACGGGCATGCGACAAAAAGCAGTAGAAAACAAGTAATACGAAAGGTATGATACAGTATTGTCATTTGCTCGCTTGAACAACTCGTGGAAAACGAGTTTGGCGCGGTGTACGCAATGAAGTACACTATATAATCTCCGTGCCCGATAGAGTTCCAAAAAAAAATTTCGTTTTTAGATGTGCGAACAGGTACGTCAGGAGTTGGGAGTGACCGCACTGGCATTTTCACGACGTCATCCATTCTCTTGTTGGTTGTCTTCCATGTTAATGTGCTTTGCTGGTGGGCTTCTTGGATGTTTTCTACTTGGCGAACCTGTTATAACTCCATTTCGAAGGCATGACGATGTTGTTTTGGTTGGTTTCACTGCCCTTTTTTTTTCTGGAAATGATGCAAAAGTTCTATGATCTTGCGGACGTCATATCCTAAAGATGGAAAGGGCGTGGCAGCATACTTAATTTGAAGATAGAGTCGGACACCTTCCTCGTGGGAAGTTTTCATTTGAGGCAACTGTGGTCCTCTGTCGTGCTGGACCGAAACAGGTTGCATCCGACAAAGTCGACGTGATTCAGAAACGCGGCCAGAGCCATGTGCAAATGAGGCCTGAAGCTACGCCCTCTTCGTCTTTGGGATATCGATCTTGGGAAAGAGGGTGATCTTTACACACACCTTTCAGGCTTCCATCGTATGGTATTCGGTCTTTTACTCACCCTTCGATTTAGTTCATAAGATAATCGGCTTCAAGCTAGTGAAAGTTTTAGTATGCATTGCCAAAGAAGTGCAGCGAGCTCATAAGGTAATTTTTAGCTTGTTTCCATTTTCGTTTTGCCTTCTGAAAGTTTTGCTAACGAAGCAGTAGAACCAAGACATCACATTCGGCAACATTTCTGCCTTTTTTCCTTTCTATTTCTGCTGGGATTTCTTGGATTCCATCAGCTTTGATTTTGTTTTGAGTCCACCATTACAGGTATCGCGTTCATGCCTTGTGACTCTGTGGTGAAGACCAACTTCAATCGTTACGTTTCTAGTCTTTCTTTTTGATTCTCCTGAGCGTTGATCGGCTTGGAGGGGGCATTTTGTACTTCAGCTAGTTCCTTTTGTTAGTACTTGTCAACTAGATTCCCTTTTTGGTCAAACTTGTAAATTCCTGCGACGCCGCGAAATTGCTGAGTAAGCCACTTTGTTTTCGGCAGGTTGCAGGTCTTCGCATGCTGACCTGTTTAAGCTAGCTGAGTACCTTCGGTGCGCCCACCAAGACGTTCGGCGCCTCTTCCTGTTCAAAGTGTGCTTATTTTCGCAAATTCTCAAATTTTCCTGTTTTCTAATTTCCCAGCGTGTGAACCCAGCTAGCGTTGTTGGATTTGATGATCATGAACTACAATTTTTGGTAGAATGAATATGTTTTCAGATATCTCATGGTGTCGCTTATGCAACGAAGTTATATTCAGAATCCTATATGGTTCAGGTGTTAGTAGGGGTTTCGAAAGGCTGCGGATCAGGAATTGTGCAGATTGTCGAACAGGTGTGTTGTATTGCTATTTTCCTCCCGATAATCGACAATTCCTGAGATCTGCTTCCACAAAATATCAGCAGTAAGCACT
>MU928117.1:0-11183 GCA_036418165.1 Cooperia oncophora
AGGACTCCTTCAGACCTCTGGAACCATATGTTTGGTGGGGGGGAGGGAGGGGAGGGTTTGGACGAACTGACAAACTGCCGGCTTTACGTTGGCAGATTAATTGCGGCGCCAACGTTGCACTTCCACATGCACCGCTTACTGGCCACCGCAACGCCAAACTTCAGGACCAATGGCCATCTCGAGCAAATTGTTCTGTTTTTTCTTTTCTTTTGTGTTACTCACCATCTTATTCTATAGTATTTGGGCCACTCGACCAGCCACTTTTGAAGCCGTGGGGTGCCCTTACAAGCAAAACTGCAATTTTTCCATGTCATGGAGCGGCCCTTACGCCGCGTTCATGCTTTGCGGCAGCGCCAGCGAGCGACCACCAGCGTCCAAAAGCGTCCTAGGAGTATAGAGTATGGGGAAGTAGGAGGGAGCAGACAGCTGGATCAGGCGTCATGAAATTGCGGCGTGGGCAATCGCAGCGTGCTGTTACACAATACCGTACATTGAATTGTATAATTCTGTGCTTTAGCAGTTGTATGGGGCGCCTGCACACGCATTTCACGACGACTTTACGACGCCTAATCCAGCCGTCTGCTCCCTCCTACTTCCCCATGCTCTACCAGCAGTCTGCTACTCTCCTAAACCCCCTTGTCTCTAGTCCTGGAGCTGGTGGACGCCGGCATGCGTTAGATCGATATCTATCCTTCCTAACTATCACTGGCGCAACAGATGCTCGAAACGCTAGTGGCACTGGTAGAAACTACCGCAAAGTATGAACGCAGCCTCAAGAATAAAATTTTGGCGAAACAATCGAGATGTTACTGTTGTAATTGTGGAACAGTGTCCGAAAATACAATCAGCATCGAATAGCAATAACAGAACTACTTGAAAATCCTTTCCAAACATACCCTCGGCGCAGTTCATCGACGGGGGGGGGCATTTTGTACTATCGCTTCCTTAGTTCCGGTTTACAACTCTCACTCTGGCGAAACCTGTGAACTCTTGTGAAGCTGGAGTCGTCAAGCCATCATGTTAAAACCTGTCAACTCGAGAAGAGGCTGTCTAGATAGGTCGACACGTCGATGGGAAGTAGCAAAAGTGCAAAATGCCCCCCCCCCCCCCGTCGCCGAACTGTGCCTATCCCTCTAAATTCTTTGAGCGAAACCCTGCAAGAAAAAGAAAATCAAACGTCAGTAAAAGGAAATAAAAACGGCGAAGAGCTGTAGGTGCATAGGAAATCGTGTTCGACCGGCTGTTCGGAAACTGAAAATCGAACCAGCACTGGACCTGAATCCATTCACCGTCCAACAGTCGCTCATAGACCACGGCAACAATCAGTTTTTTCCTTTGTTGTGTCAGCGAAGCGCACGTTGCACATTTGACGCCGTTAAGTACTAGGCTGTCCCAGAAGTTTATCAACTTTTTACTCGAGTTTCGGCGCCTAATGGGAAAGCGCACGAAAGTGTGTGAGAGTAAGTTCCCAAGTCTCCTGCATTACACACTTCTACATTGCTTTTTGATGTTTTCCTTTTGGGAGGGACAATTTGCATTTACTGGTTCCTTTCTCTGGTTCATGTTAATCAAGAGGTCCCATATTAGTGAAACCTGTAAACCCTTGAGAAGCCTGCGGAGGTGCAAATGAGCACTTGGTCACAAGAGTTCACATTTTTCCGCAAGTGGCCTGCACAGGCCTTGCTGGGTACCTTTTATTGCCCCACCCAACTGCGCCTGCTGTTTCATTTTTTTTGCGCCGTTTTCAAGTTCTCTTTATCCCGTTTTACTACACCTTTATGTCCGGCTACCGCCCAGTTGAGAAATGGCTATAGCGCGCCTACCGGACGCGCACCAAATAAAGTTTTCGCCGCTGATCAATCCATCTAGAGCTCGGCGCGCATTTCACTTCCATTTAGAACCATAGCGGCTTATTGATGCTATATGGCCAATACACTAACTTACGGGTGGGGAGGAGTCACATTCAATATTCAAGTTTAGATTTTATATGCTCCCAGTGCGATCTGGTAGGAACTCCGTTGTCCTCACAGGTCGCGTAGGAAAGCGGGCCTGCTGCTACAACACACTCCGCCCTCAAATCAAGTAAGAAAAATTATGAAATATTTGTGATCTCCATCTCTCTATATTAGTAAGCAGAATTTGTGTGTTCTGTGACTTATGTGTGACCCCTGAACTGGGGTTTAGTGGAATTTTACTGATTGTGCTTGGAATAAGTACATGGCCAGCATTTTGCAGAACACACAGGACACACACGTCACCTAAGTTCCGCCCACAATGGGCGGAGCGTTCGCCAAAGTGGACAAAGCCGAAGATAAAAATCCTCAAAACGCATCCGGAGCAGTCCAGGAAACGGGGAATATGAGTATTATTGAAATCGTCAGAAATTGACAACGGATATGGTAGAGTGAATTGAGGAGTACGTTACACGACATGAAACTGTAAAGTCAGGTATTATGAAAATATTTTTTGACGAGCACTGGACACTGGAAAAACTCTGGGACGAAAATGGCGAAGCCGGGCGATCCGACTGTGTGAATGAATGCACTGCCACCATGCCACACAGTGCAGCGCACTATCCAAGAAAATTAGCAACTTTCCGATGCCAAGTCTGAGCGAAAAACATTTTTCCGCGCTGTATGGTCCTAAGAGCCAATACGTATTCTGAACTAGCGGCCTCTTGACCCTACACGTGAATTCGATTGGTTCGCAGGAATGAAATCGCACCACGCGAGTTTGACGAGCCTGCCGCTGAAAAAGCACTTCTCCACACTCCTCAAAGGCGATTTTCTGACATCACTCAGGAAGGCTCGACCGTTCTGTAGGACCTCGACCACCAGCGAACTGAATGATGAGCGTGGGACACATCGATGTGAAGGCTCTCACCTTCACATCGATGTGTCCCACGCTCATCTTTTTGGACGAAGCAAGACCACACAAATCGACGGTAGCGAAGGTTGTTTTGCAGAAACTGGGACTTTCAGTGGATTGCGAGATGAGGCGTCGACACCTATGACGCGGGTACTTGGACTTTAACTTTACGCATTCAACAGATGTGGTATCCCAGATTCCCGTTCAAAAGAACAATTTACCCATGGAGATAACTCTCGATAACGATCCAATCTGAATGTCGAAAGTAGAGTCATCAAGAGTAAAAAGTGTTATTGATGATCGATCTTTGTAACGGATTGTTTGGCACATAGAACGAACGCCGCACAGCGGAACGCTTAAAAATCACATGCGCAATACGCGACTGTGGATGCAGACACGCATTCATCTTCCATTCAGAATAGCAGTGCCTCACGGGGCACGTTCGGGGGGGGGGAGTTGGCATTTTGCACTTTCACTGCTTCACTAGTTCCGGTTTACAAGTCTCACTCTGGTGAAACCTGTGAACTCTTGTGAAGCTGGAGCAAGCTCGTCAAGCCATCATGGTAAAACCTGTCAACTCGAGAAGAGGCTGTCTAGATGGGTCGACACGTCGATGGGAAGTAGTGAAGTGCAAATGCTCCCTCCCCCCGTCGTCGAACTGCGCCGTGGTTGCGACCCAAGGTACACAGAGACTTGCAAGGGCCAGCCCTCAGTCTTTCATCCTCCTTCAGACGAATACTGGTATGAGACTTCCCTTCCCCGGAGGTTAGAAGGCTTGGTTGGTCTGAGTGGGAGACAATCCGAGATTTGGCTAGCACGATAAGTGTGTCCTCTACCAAGGATATACCCACAGTAAAAACTGAAAACTTTCGTATCAGAGAAAGCGAAGACAGAAGAATTCGGCTTGAGGGGCACCTTAATTGTCCCGAGTGAAGCCTTTAGAGGCGCACGCTTTGTAAGACCGTTGTCAAATTCCCCGAATCTAGTATGGACTCACTTGCCTGCGAGGGTTCGTAGTACCGCAAGGGTGTACAAGTTTCACTGGAATCAGTCCTTAGTCTGACATGAGTGGCAGCAAAAGGAACGTAGCTTTAAAGCTTTCAAGATGCTCCCTCTATGCTGACACGCTGGGGTGGAAACGTAAGGTCATTTCCGCAACACGGTTTCCTTACTTCAAAGCGACAGATGGACGTCAGCCTACACATCGATCTCTAAGTGGCAGAACCTGTTGCGGCGAATCGTACGAAAGACGAAAAAAACAGAATGAAAACACCAGCTCGTCTGACTTGAGGTCCACAATACTTAGTTGACCTTTCAAGGATGCGCGAAAAATGGCCGAGAACATCACTCGAGAAAACCAAATATTTTCGATGGTGCGAAAATTCTCACCGTTCGCATAAAAACAGAGACGATACGTCCTGTCACTACGGTAGGCTCCAAAAGTGGGGATGAGTATGGTATAACCTTGAAGCAATTGGACGCGTTGCTATTATAAAGGCCAAAGTACAACATTGCTGCTGTGTCACCTATGGTGGGTTCTAGACACGACCCCGCCTCCCTTCCCCCAACATTTTTCTGACCTATCAATTTCCATACACTCACGACCCCCTCCACCAACACTTACCTATCAGTTTCCTACTTTTCCTCTTTTTTATTCGAAGCTTTTCCGTCGAGCGTGGATGGAGGGGAGGGATATCTCCTTATATATAAACCAGAAGTTGTTTTTGTTGTGTGCGTCTGTCTGACCACCCAAAAACTGAAGACTACATGATACTGCTTCTGTAGGACGGATTCTAACTGGGATTGCTATAGGATGAGCCAATTTTCAGAGAGCTTAAGCAAGGTAACCTAGGCTATGCCCTCGATAGGCGGGGCGTGTACCGAAGCGAACTATGTCGGGAATGAGCATTTTCAAAACCGCATCCAAAGCAACCTGACCTGAAGTGGGAGCAGGCACCAGGCAAAATGTTTTTTCCGGGAATTGCGGGATTTTGGTCAGAGCTGTACCGACCCCCCCCTTTTTTTGGGGGTTCGCGTACTGCCCCCCCCTTTTTTCTGCCGTTCCGGCTTTTTTTGTCGCCTAACTTGACAACCTATTCGAAGCCGCACTATATGAAGATTCTACTTGTATGAAGATGCCCCATACGTAAATGACGACTTTTGAAGTCATGACATATAGAACCAATACCAGACGGATGATCGCAAACCACAAAAACGGTACGAATGCGTATTATTGAGAAACTCGTATATGAACTT
Organism: Cooperia oncophora; assembly: GCA_036418165.1. Taxonomy (NCBI): domain Eukaryota; kingdom Metazoa; phylum Nematoda; class Chromadorea; order Rhabditida; family Trichostrongylidae; genus Cooperia; species Cooperia oncophora. The sequence goes on from MU928117.1 coordinate 5,125, forward strand.
TCTTCGATGGCCGTTTTGAACACACACATGGTAATAATGAACCACACTATATCGCCGATTAACATTCAAGAGCATTCGTTAACCTGAGGTGAACTCCCTCTCTGGGAGCGGCCATCAGCGACCACAGTGTTAACAACGTCTATTCCCAAGATTGAGGACGAGGAAAAGAGAAAGTTAGGCTTGTCTCACTACGTAACAGTTATACAAACCGCCGTAAAAATGCATTACCCCGATTATTGGAGTACGGTAGCAGAAGCGCATGTAATTGCAGATGTGACCGCAGGCGATCGTTATCGGCAATTTTAGCCATGGAGCGAGAATTTTCAGCCAAAGTTAGGGGCTCGTCTTTGAAGGACCTTAAGCCTTGCCTCAAAAAAGCCGAACCTGTGGGAAGATGGAGACCCGTATTCGTGTAGAGGAACAGCGATCTGCAACTTCGGCTAAAAGTACTGAAAGGTTTTATGAAGGTCGCAAAAATCACAGAGAAATCTGCCCATAGGGATTCCATGGGGAGTGAAGGGTTGAAGTTTAAGTTGAACAGGTTTGAACCAATATATTTTTTTGTAACTCAACATTTCACAAATCTGAGAACGGATCCGAGTGTTTGAAGATTTTCTCTTTCTGAAAACCTCTTGAACTGTTTCTGAAGCTCTCGGGATTCATGAGATCTCGCTATGGGGATTTCTTGAGGAACACTCCCAGCTGCGCGAAAAACCCGTTCCTGTGTACCGTTCCAAGTGAGCGTGTTCGAATAGCCAGGAACGCATGTAGAACGTATCCTGTGGTGGAGCAGGAGCAGGATATGGTTCGTTTAGCGCCGATCACGTCAACTTTGGATGCGCCGCGCACTGAGGGCCGCGCAGAGGTGATGGGATGTGCAACTCTGTGCTAATGGTCTGTTCACCCGACGCAAATGTTCTATCAAGGTTCAGCGGAGGTCCATGGCGAGCCTGTGCCACTGTTCTACAGTTATTTCGTTGCCGTCATGATGACAGTCCCTGTCAACGCTGCCAGATTCGTGCTCTCGCCAATCGCTGACTCCGATAAAGGAGACCAACTGCTGGAAAACGTCTGATATGAACGATATGGTAGTCCTGTCGCTTGTCGAGAAAAAAAAACAGGTTGGCTCAGCGCCAAGCGTGACCGCGGACACGCCATATCATTGGCAGCGAACCAGAGTTTGACTGTTTGTACTGTTTAGTCACCAACGGACCTACGAGATGATGTCGACTTATTAATATTTGCAGTTATTTCGGATTAGTTTGATGAATGAAAGTTTTTGTTCTATTTTTTTTTTGTACTATTTTTTTGCATATCCGAGTTCTCTACAAAGCAAGTTTCGTTGTACAGGACTCAGCACATTGACAATTTGCGCTGGTCGTTACTGGCTGCCGCGCACTCTACTACGACCCGCCCCCCTCTCTGGCGGCAAAGTAGCGACCCGCCCTGTTGGGGGATTCACCCAAACCAACGAATGTGGCCCTTGCGTTGGGAGTTCCATCAGCAGGGGATCATACAAGGACTGAAACGGCAAAGGCAATTCTCCAAAACAAATTTTTTCGACCATGAAGCGCGGCGCGAAAGTGGCCATGCGGACTGGCCCTGCCCGAAAAGCTTCTCACAAAGACCACTTCACCACACGGAAGGAGGATCGGCCGGCGAACAACCGCTGATCCAAACATGAGTATACACCATGAACGAGGAAAAAAACACACGACAAGGTCAACAACTATGAAAAGTTAGTTCTCAAAAAGTCTTAAAGGCACATACATACGACCCCTTCCCCCAGCGGCACAAAAGTACCGACCTCCCCCTACGTGTTTCACCACAAACATGCTTTGTACGTTGTATGACAGGTGCGCATGCCCATGGCCCACTGGGGTGTCTGTAGTCCAGGCAGGTCGCTACGAACGAGGAGCGGTGGCTGCAGGGTGGTGCTCTTACCATGCGCACCTACAAAGCCAGGAGCGCGAGCGGTGGCGTGACGTCGGCATCACCGTAGAGCCCACCACCCGCCCCCCCCTTAATAAATTACTACCGCTGGCGCTGAGCTGATGGAGCAACGTATCCTAGGAATGAAACTCTTCATTGGCTATAGTGTGAGGACAGCTGAGGACATCTACCCGCTTACAGTTTCAGCAGTTAGCAAGCATAGCATACTCGTCGAAATCTCGCCCAGAACGTGCAAAAAGCTGAATGAAATATGAAATACGAAACAGATATGCAGGCCTTAAGGTGCTGAGAATGAGAAACCAATTGGAAGAAGATCGTTTGAAATAAGTTTAACATTACACCATTGGGCTTGACTCTTACCCGCAAAGAGCAATAACGCAAAAATAGAAACATCTGGACGGAACGCTTTCTAGTTTATCGGCAAACGAGTAAAAACTCCATCGCATCGATGAAATATGAAACGAGGACAGCCATCTGGCCGTTGCGAAAGAGATTTGGCAGTGAAGTAGTAACATGGCAGTCACTGCTTGTCAAAGCATTTCCGTGAACAAGCTCAAGAGTATCCGTCCAACGACAGGGGCACGCAATAGCCTTTTACTTTTTGATAACTCGGCAGGGTGGGGGAGGGGCATTTAGCAATTTCGCTACTTCCACTGGAGTTTACTGCTTTACAAGAGTTGACATGCGGTCTCCACAAACTTCGGCTAGTATCATTTCGTGCCTTCACAAGATTTCGCAGGCCTGTACTTGATAGCTCACACGATGATGAGAAGAAAGGCAAGTGTAAAATGCTCACCCCCCCCCAAGCTGAACTGTGCTAAGGAACCTATTGCAGGACTGATCGCGACCATAATAAGTAGGCTACGTTAATACTACACTTGCGACTAGAGGATAAGCGGAGTCGATCGGTTCCCAACTCCATTGGCATTCTGCAAAGCGTCAAACGGCCGATACCCCTATGCTACCGCCCGGCGCAAAGTATGAACCTTGCTAAAGAGACAACAGTCAAAGAGCCATAAACTAGGAAAAAAGGTGGAGTGCTCTAAATAAGGACAAAGTAACAAGAAAAACAACCAGGACTGAAAAAAGAGGCGCTGTTCGGCTTGGAGTTGGCATTTTGCAGTCTTGTTCGTTCGTTTTTTGGTTCATGTTAACTTACACGCCTTACTCAAGCAAAACCTGGTCTTTGTAAAGCTGCAAACTGGTACAAGTGAGCCACTTTGGTCACAGGAACTCATGTATCTTAATAGGACCTGTACAAGCTTCACTGAATGCCCCCACCAAGCCGAAAATCGTCGAAAATATGAGAATTAACGAATCACCAATGAGCTGCACTGCGTGAAAAGGGTGAAGGCGAACTATCTAATGAAGTGGAATGTTATACAAAGAACATGCTAATTATCGTGGAAAAAAAAAGATGAAGCTGGATTGTAATGAATACCTCTGCAGAATTTTGCTCGTTTAGAGTTAATTAGCAATCAAAAAACATAACGAACAATACTCAGCTGCATACCAGTTGCAAGTAACTCTGCTAAACAAGAAGTTGGAAGAATACCAGCAGTGATAAACTAACTAGTTTCAGGAAGCTGTGCTGGTCTAGTAGGAGGGGTGGGGGAGTGAAAGCGCGCCTGTATCACCGTGAGACTAGGTCATCGTGACCCTGTTTGAGTTTTTCCAACAATCTGGCCATTAGCTGTAGCTGCAACCTAGTTTTTTTTAGTGCAGTCACCGGGGGGGCCGGGATATGCTTAGAGCGGAACAGGGGGGAGATTGAGTCATGAGGTTGGCTTCTCTTGCATGCAAAAGACAAGGCATTCAGATCTTAGGGGGGAGGAGGTCACAGATCCGAATGCCCCAGCTTGCTGGAATGGGCACCCCCCCCCCCATATAGTAAAATTTGAAAAATCGAACGGCCGTTCCACCGATTGGCGATGGAGCGCCCCGGTCGCGGTCGCGCCAAGGGATCGCATCGCGTAGTATGAACGCACTCTTAGCATCTCTTGGCTAGGAGACAACGTGTAGCCCGTCCACTCAGTAAAAGCACGTCTTCCAGATGTGATGTAGTGGCAAATTACGCCGCTTATCATGAGAGTGGTTCGTCGGGGGATTCATTCCTGATGAGCTCCCCGCCGACGCAAGTAAAAGCCTTCTTTCCTCTGGGAACAGGTGAACGGGTTCCAACGCGACTGGGGGGGGGGACCAAAACCACTACACTTTACAACCAGTCAGTTCACCTTAAGTCATATGCGGCCATTTCGCCATCCAAAACACTACAGCAAACCAACATTTGAGTGAACGCTTACGAAGACGGACTCGGATCAGTAGCAGGGAACTTCAACCTTTGTGGGTCGCCAGTACGCGCGAGCACCACAATTGCCACTCGCGTACGTTGGGGAGATCTTCAGCGGCGGATGAGTTGAGTATGGTCTGGCATGAGAAACGTGGTCGCTTGCCGACAATGGCTCGTGCGCGACGTGCGCGCCTGCTAATGACGACGGATTTTAGTTGTATGCATCTGAGAATAAACAATGAATGGCAACCAAAAAACACAGAAGTGGGCTACCATATCCTTGGTCTCATGAATCCGACGGCTTTAATCGAAAGAAAGTGCAAATTAAAGAAACGCCGCGCGTGACGAAGCGGCACTTTACGATTCTCTTGCCCGTCTCCCCCGAATGAGTAACGATGGAGCGCAGTCGGTCGCGCGATTCTCGAAGCGACTGTTCGACGATCACTTGGCAGTTAGTGAAGGAAGGTAGTAAGAAATAACTGTGAGCCCGAGGAGTGAGAAATTTTCGCAAAAATGCTTAGATTTTGTATTGATGGTGTGGACCATTACGTGCCCGAGCACTTCTCCACCTTCTAGGTTCAGCCTAGAAGCCTTACTCCGACTACTGATGATGATGAAAAGGCTTGTGATGGTTTTGTTTGTAACCGTTTGCCAATCGCCTAACTATTGGACCAGCGCCAGAGTATCTTCCCATTAAGTACGGACCTTCGCAGTTCAGTAGAATAACCGGATCAAATGAAAGGATGTGGGCAATAACGTGAAACCTTCAAATTCAGCTTTTGAGCACATAATCGACAGCTTATTTAGACAGTGGTGTGACAGCCTGGCTCCTTATCAAAATACCGACGTTGTTCGGCTTGGGAGGGGCACTTTGCAGCCTACCGTCCCCTTTGCTAGTACATTTTGATAAACAGGTGTCGTTTTGATATACCCGTAAACTCTCATGAAGCTACGGTATGGTGCAAGAGAGCCACTCTGTTTACAAGAGCTGACAGGTTTTCACAAGGTAACCTGTACAGGTTTCGGTGAGACCACTTGATGCCTCCCCAAGCCGAAGTGCGCCAGGACACTTAGGTCAGAACCACTCATTTGAAACAATATTTAATCCAAAAATGACAAAACAAAAGGCATGCAAAAAGGAATGCTAATGATTGACTCACCGGAATTCGGCCTTCTATGTGGATGTCGGTATTCCAGGAACATTGGCAGATATAGAGGAATAAAACAGATTAGTAGAGAATTAGTAAGGCGAAGGTGAACTGGGAAATGAGACAGCCGTTTGACGTCGGCGGGAAATCACCCGCGAAACCCTCGTGGCCGCAACTGCACAAAGCTCGCTGATGTACAGTAGCATTTCATGAGTCGAATATAGCTATTTCAGTTATTTTTATTTATTCTATAAAAGCGTGCATCTTCATTATCATGCACGAATGATGCCTCTGAATGCAGAGTGCGTAGCCTTGTCGAAACTGCGTTCATACTCTGCGGCGGGAGGATAGGGGCAGGCGCCACATAAGTGAATGGGCAGCGGCCACGCGCTGACGTGATTTGGGGGGGGGGGAGGGAATCACTCGATCGCGCCTCTCTACTTCTTCTGCAAAAAGATTCAGGCTCAGAGCGCTAACAACAAAATTCGCGGAGGGATAGTCACGCAGATAAGATAATATCCACTAAGGGTTAGTCCTGATCAGGAGAGGGTTATGGAATAACAGGTCAAGTGCCCCTCCCCCCTAAGTGCGCCTCGATCCGTGCGAGTCGCTACCGATCAGGGCACATCGTTGTTGGGGAATCCCCAACAGGGGGGGGGCGTATTTGA
>MU928164.1:3108-13825 GCA_036418165.1 Cooperia oncophora
AAACTTACACGAGTTCATGGCCCAAAAAGTGCTCTTTCAGACCATAGCAGAAATGAGACACAGTTCAGGGAAATGGCAGCGAAAAGAGAGTTTTTCTCCAACTTGGTATTACAAGATTTTGACTAATGAGTTGGTTTTATTCACTCTAGACAGTACCTTTCTTATGGCCAATCCTTTTAGGTCTCACTTCAGCCTTACAAACGTTCGGTTCCATTCCATTGTTTCAAAACTTTCCCATCATTTTCGCTTGCAAAAACTGCATGTGCCCCCTACTTTGGTTGATGATCGACTTGGTCCCTGTCTGACACATCTAGTTGATGTAAGGAACTACGAGTTACCATTGTGGCTTTTTATATCAATGTCGACGATGAGTTCTTGTCCCAGCTTGTGTCATACGGTAACTGGCACGATGACCTTAACCGCTCGCATCGCAATGACAAAAAACTGCCATTGGCTGATCGCCAATGAGAACTGAATGGCAGTTTTGGCGTCTTGCCAGCGCGCAAACGAACGCCGTTCCGGCTAACGCCAGGTGGCGCCGTTCCACTGACCTCCTATGGGTGCAATGAGGACGCGGTACCAGTTCGTGTCGTCTTCTGTGCTAACCTCCAATAAGATAATGAACGGCGATATAGTGGAGGGATTGATGAGGGTGCAGGAGATTTATGCTGAGCGTACCCGGCGTCCTTAATTGGTGCATTTTTGGCAACGGTCCGATGCGAGTCGAGTGCAGCGACCTCAGCTTTACCGAGAATTTTTCATTTTTGATTTAGATAGATTGTCAGCGTGTGACCTGAATATTTATCCTTTGCTGATCGTCACTCTCAAGCGGGTTATAAGGCGTCTAACAGCGACTGAACCCTTAAAAACTTTGCAACACTTCACTTACGTGGTCAGCTTTTTCCAAATAACAAAAGAATATGACTGAATTAATCTAGAGTATGATCCCCTTTTTATTATCTTTGTTATAATTAAGATCGATTTCCATTTGGTTGCTATGTTGCAGATCGCCTTGGTGGGGGCACCAAATGGTACCAAGCGAAAGTTGCCCACCTTGTGCAGACCTGTGAATTCCTGTGACTAAAACTGCTCACTTTGCCACTTCGCAGCTACAAAAAAGATTACAGGTCTCACCAAAATGAGTCCGGTTAACATGAATTAGCAAAAGGAGCTAGCGAAAATGCGAATCGTCCCCCCCCCATCCCTCCTCCGCGACGAACAAAGCTCTTTCATAATTGTTATAGCTCTTATTAAAGTCATTACTGTGCGATAAATCGGTATACCGTAGCCGAAAATAGCACAATTATTACTACTTTTTACTTAGTTCCCAAAATATTATCTACTCTGCTCGATTGGTTCTTTTTCGCGATCTTCCTAATTTTCTGTTGTTGCAATTTTCTTTCTTTTTTCAGTCTATCTGTCTTATTCTGGCATTACCATTGTGGACTCTGGCCAGTGCGTTTTCTTTGTAGGAATGCCGGGGGCATACGGCCAGTGAAGAAGGACTCTCTAGTCCAGTTTGTCCACCTCCACAATTTGTGAACATCAAATTTTGCCAGTGCGCGAAATTAAGCAAGTGGTTGAACGAAAATGATCACATAAATAAGAAAATAAATGGATGAACAAATAGAAAAGTTCTTAGGGTTACTCTGAGTGCGATGACATCGTTAAAGGCAGTTGGCACGATAATTTTGTACTCGGCCTAAAATGCTAGCAGGGCGCTATATAGTGGGGAAAATGGCGAAAAACGAAGTGAAACGGTCAAAAACCTGCGAAGAAAAGCCTTCGTTCTAATGACTCAAAAAGCAATTTCGGACGAGTTTCCCGTAGGCATCTTGCCAATAACCGCTACGGTAGGTACGGCTGCACGTATGTACCCATATATCCATGCAGCCTTCATACCAATCCCTTCGCTTCATAATTTACTTAGCAAATGAAGCAATACGAGCGTCAGGAACGGTCGTCCATTTGTGGGCGGGCGGGCGCGGTGGGCGTTTGGGTCGGTATGTTGTAGCTTGATAGGGCCTTAGAAAGGTACCTTCCTCGGGAAAGGCACTACGCAGCGTTTTCCGGGGCCGTGGAATTTCGTCCTGCTGCCAGGCGTAATCCTACTCGTCTTAGGGATTTATCGTGCCAACTGCCTTTAAGTGACGCACAGCAGTGACCACTTCTCTTATCGTTAGTGCTGGAATGTTCGTTTAGCTTCTCAATAATCTTTCCTGACACTGTGTTCGTGTTCTGAGTTCGGTTCTGTCCTAAAAAAGGCCACAGTGGTTCCTGAAAGGTAGCCTGATGTGACGGAATAGTTTTGACGAGGAATTGTTGGCAGTTGTAGCGGTCCCGTATGGCAGTACTAAGCGTATCACGGGATTTTACGCTGTACCATTATATTATCTCTGTTCCTGACAAAACAGTGCAGTTATGCAAAGGCTTTGTTTGCATAGTGACCTCGATGATTAGCAGGTTCCGGTCACGCATTTTTCGAATTACTTTGGTATTATGGGGAGGTACTGTAGTAATAGCGAGTGATTCAGTTTACCGCCAGCACGGTAAGTTCAAGTCATGGATCGCTGGCCAATCAACATTTTGTCCATCCGAAGTGACTGACCCAGAAGGCGAATCAACATCAAAAGATTCCTCTTTTAGCCCTTGTATTAGCGAGCCTAGAATAATATCTTACTTTCTTTCTTCTTTGTGGAGGAGGCACCTCAAAACATCAACCATGAGAGCAGTGCCGAGCGACAGCCAGGCTGTCTACCAGTTTGAATTCTGCCTGTATTTATAGCTAAGCTCCGACTACTGAACTTAAAGGAAAATGACCTATGAAAATGCGTGATTATGTAGGAAGGTAGTGTGGTCCGCAATGAACAACTCTGTGCCAGTTTCGCGGCGGAAAGTTGTACTGTAAAGGAACCGAGCCTTTAATAGAAAGCCAGGTAGCACTACTTTAAGCATTACCAGCAAGATGTTGAGTATGGGACTGCACAGCATTAGAACTTCGGCATCAGATTCCAAAGAGCGTTCACATACACTCCTCCTGCTGGGTCCCTTTCCTTTGCTTTTGTGTTGATAACAACGCTTGTGGTTGTTTTGTTGCTTTTAATAGCAAAAACAGCACTGGAAATGCACTATGGTGTAGTGCTGGTGACCTCTTGCTTTGTCTGCATTCCTTCTTGTTGTTCTGCCTGTTTTGTTAGAAAGTGTTCATCGTTCCCAAGGAGTGCATTCAGGCGTCATCTGCAGCACCGAAAAAAGCTGACAGCAACCCAAAACAACCTCTACTCGAACTCATGAATATTTATGTTTATTTTCCTTCGTAAATTGTCTAGTTTGCTCAGTAGGACAAAGGATAAAGTTTTTGCCGTTTATCGGTGCGGCATGCATTCTACTTCCATTCAGAAACGTAGTGAGCTGAATGTGATATGCTTATACAATGGTTTATAGAGTACCAGAGGATGTGCAAGTTGGCGTGCTTATCCTACCAGACGAATCTGGTACCCATTTACTGTCCCCGTAGGATAGACTTCATTGGCCTGAGCATGAGGCGATTCGGGATTTGACAACGGACGCACTCGTGGTAGACGTGCCTTTTGTCAGTATACCACCCGCGCCTATTAGAAAAGCGATTCATCAAACCAAAATTCATTGCTCATCAGGAGTGTGACTAGTGGCCTTTCTATTAGGTTGTCCCAAAAGTTCGTGGACATTTTTTGAATCTCGTATCAGATCTTCCGCAGCCATTTCGAGATCCAGCTATGTGGTCTATGGGAAGTGTGTTAGGTGCTATCTAGTCCCACACTTGACTGGTCCCAAAGCACAAATGAGAGAAGGCCTCGCTCCCTTAGAAAAGTTATGAAGTTCGGTCAAAATTTTTCTCATGAGTTGACCAGTACTCCAAGGGGAGCACATGTGGGTACTGTTTACAACTTTTCTATCGCTTCCGCTGCACGGACTGGTTGAACAGCGCTGTAACTGGATATGGAGTGGGTGCCACTAGGTGAATCAACGCACGGGAGTGCTAGCGGCTAGATCCCCCAAAAAAGGCAGAGCCGATCCCGAATCCTATCAATCCAGTAGGCGGTGAGACTAGTGCATGTGGTAGGGTTTTCTTCTTCACCGCCTTCGCCAATAACGGAATTTTCTCTGCTTTTCATATGGTAATCGACTACGAACGCGCTATTGTAATCACTGCAAAGGGCGATTGAAAATCGCTAACATCGTCCCGTACAACCGAGCAATGTTTGCCCTACTCCACCACAAGCTCAGGGGTCCAACCCGTGGTAAACATTGACAAACGAACAGCCTGCTCGAGATGCCGAAGCTTAGCTGGGGTTGGCTCTTTCCCACATTAGCCGTCTAACGATGCATAGACTAGACGCTTTTGTACAACTCTCTGCAAAACGTCGCGCTTATGTTTACTTTCCAGAGCCCCTTACCTTAGCTACTGCGTCGATAACATTGTCTGTTTTCGATTTGTTGATTTCATTCGCAACAGCAGTACTGGAAATGCAAACTAGTGTGTAATGGCCACAATTTGGTAGTAGAGTGGATACTGCTTCCTTCGCATTCCTACTTGTTGTCCCACTTACTGGTGAGGTTTGACGTTTTCCAGGAATGCCTTCCGACGTCATTCAGCAAAGGTCAGCAATCAGTCAGGTCGTCCGTGCATGTATGGTCCCGTTGGGGGGGGGAGGGAGGTGGTTTGGCGCGAGGCCAGCCCGTTCTCCACCAAATGTTGAAATGGACAAGGCGAAACAATTGGAGGATAACGGGCTGGTGTTGCAGCAAACCAGCTCCTATCACGCTCCAGCATCCGCAGCAAATGAAACTCTACTCCAAACTCCAAATAACTCCAAATCCCTGAGATGCGGTAGGCGTAGCTGCGTACTTCAACTAAAGAGAGTGGCAGTGACTTGCTCGTGGAGAGATATTTTCATTTTGAGACATGTGGTTATGTTTTTGTCCATCACTGAACAAGGATGACAGTTGTCTCAAGTTGAAATATCCCACGAGTAACCCATCTTATGCCATGACCAAATGCCACGCCTACTCCGTCTCAGGGATAAAGAGCGTGTGTAGCGAGCTGTTTGAGGTGGAGGTGCTGAACTGCTGGAATTTGCTCCTTCCCTCGACACTAGGTTGATAAATCAGTTCCATTCTCTTACGTCTCGGCGGGATCGCATTCACGGTTCCGAACCTCAGTAGGGTAGTGAAAACGCTTGTGTTCTTCCTCGCCTCGACACGAGGTTGATAGGTTGGTTTCGTTTGATCCCGCCGAAAAGTGAGCCAATTAGACTGATTTATGAACTTCGTATGTAGTTGAAGCACCTTCCAATCAACACAATGCCGGGGTTTATTGAGAGCCGTACATGGCGCCTACTGTATGCTGTACTACTGAGAACAAGCGAAGGAGAACTTAGTAAATCTCGCTCTCAGCGCTCTTGTCTTGGTCGATGATTTTCGATGCTGAGGGTCGTGTCCCTTCGGTGATCGCGTAACAGTACAAAGGCCCCATCTCCCTTAAAACATTTGTAGGGCCGATAATTGTCGAGACAAGTACGGTTTAGAACTGGTTCTTTTCGAATGACTAATTACATTAATTAATTAACGGGGGGGGAAAATTGTTCAAAAGTGTTCGGTACTAGTAAACAATAGCAAAATCGACTTTGAAATGTGTAGAAGACGTCAATGAGATGTTTAAGGTAGATGGGGAAAGAATGGAATGTATTGATCACTCGGAGACCCATTTCGAGCGAGTATCGTTCCAAAACGCCAGAGAGTATGAGAATACTGCCGCGTGACACGACTATTGCGCCCGGCGTCTGTACACATGACAGCTGGGATCAGCCCCAGAACCAAACCATAGTAGTATCCATCTCGGGACAGAAAGTTGCCAGCAGAATCACAATTACCTTGAATTACGGACAAAAGCTTGACCCCAGGCTTATTCGGACATGCACCTCATGGAGCAAGTCGTCATTGGCGAGGGATGAAAACAATGATTTGTACAATCGGCGACCTCTTTAATGTAAAACTGTCTATAGGCGCAAATGACGTTCGAAGAACCACTAGTGACGCGAATGGAAGCTAGAAGCGTGCAAATATGCCACCGAGAGCTTGAATCAGAACGCCGGAAAAGTTTAATCATTCCAAACTCTTTTCCTACTCGTCAAGTGGGGAAACTCAACTTGCCCTGGAAGAATAACGCAGCAGTTACAAGCACATCGTTACCCTGATTATGTGGAAAGATTCCATCGCGAAACTATCGCAGAATTTTCAATTTACTACTTCTTCTTCCCGCTTCAGCAATTTAGGACAGATTCATTCACAAAGGCAACAAAAGATGGACTGTTGTACCGACCACTGATTCATACAACGGCGTATCACCACTGATCATTCAGAGGGGTTTGCTTCCTGTCCTCAGAAGGGTATCGCAGTCGAAGACGAAATGAGAGAGACTATGTTATAACAGCTTGGATGGCTCGGACAGGACAGAGGTCCTATGGAAACGGCTTGTAACTTTAGTCGCCTCACTTATTACTATTAACATCTATTTCTCGGCCGTAAAAGCCCCAGTCACAGGGATCCATCAACAGTCTAAATGTACTATTCTGGTAGCTACACTCCTTATCCCTGAGCCAGAGTAGGCGTGGCATTTGAACATGGCACGGAATTGGTTACTCGTGGAATATTCCAGTCTGGGACAACTGTCATCTTGTTCTGTGTTGGACAGAGACACGACAACAGTTGTGTCAAGATGGAAATATTCCACCAGAAGCATAGACACCTTCAGGTTAAGTTGAGCAGCCACACCTACCCGATCTCAGGGATTTCGAGAATATGAAATATCCGCAACACTCTCGAAGGAAGTTGAGTACGTGAAAGAGGGTTACTTGCCGCGGGCGCAGATTCTGCGGTGAGAGACCTGCATTTTTTCCATAGAGAGTGAAGTTCCCTTTTGGATGATTGCCAAATAGACAATCGTTTCGGATTCTTTTCCGTCAACGCGACACCGAGTTTTCAGTCAACAGACATGTTGACGAACTCTTCTGAGCAACTAGTCATCCAATTACAAACAACAACGCCGGAGATATTGAATTTGTAAGGGGAAAACAAAATTGTATGCAATTTTGGGAAGGGAATGAGCCTTTCCCAAGGTTGACGAAGTGTATGAGCGGTTCTCTTCAGTTCGGTTACTTTGGTTCCCACTGGAATGTTTGCTTCTATACAGTCCTCACACTGTTGAAGCCTTTTTGTTGAAACGCGTATGCGACAAAAAGTGGTAGAAACGAGTAATACGAAGGATATAATACAGTAATGTCACTTGCCCGCTTCAACAACTGGTGCAGAACGACTTTGGCACCGCGCCAAACGCAGCCGCACTGACACGCCCCACCGGTCCGCAATGATGAGGACTGTACTTCTTTCTGCAGAACTGGTTGTTAAAAAGTAAGTACTCAACGTAGCCATCGGCTAGGCTCGGAATACGTAACACCTTTGGAGCTATGACACAGTGACAATCAAGTGCGGGTTTCAGCTGCTTATTGGTTGGGCAGTGTCTGAGGGCTGCTGAAGTATCCCAGCATGGGTTTTTCAATGCAAGCTGCATGGAAAGCTGGGATATTGCGTTGCCAACTAGACCCCCACCGGACTGGTGTGGGTCGCAGACTCTATCTACCGTGGCGAAGGTGGTGTCGCAGGTGGACGTCACGTGCGCGGCATTTGCACCAGGATCAGATTGATGTAGTGCACAGTTGTTGAGTCAGCTAGCAAGGAAATACTTGATAGTCTGTGCAAGTCACCGCACCGACCTACACCTGCGCTTCACTGACCGCATGGCACTGAAGAGCGTGAAATGGTGAATAAGTTATGGAATCAGAGCTTGCTGAAGCTTTTGAAACCTGCAAATGAAATCGGCAGCAACTCGCCTGGCATTTCGCTTTTCTTCCCAATTAGAGGTTCATTTTGCATAGCGTCTTGAAGGACTGACGGTTTCTGAGCTCTGGAACCAGCACTTCTTTTCGTTCACCCTCTTCTTTTCGTTCACCCTCTACTCTCTTCCTCTTTCGCTAGAGGAATGAGTATACGTTAGAACAACTATCACCAGTTGCAGTTATTCTGGCCAGATCTAGTGAGAGCGGTTCTTTGGAAATGGTATTTGATTCATATAGAGAGATTGTTCCCTCTTTCCCTACGAAATAGGTCACGGAAAACTCACGAGCGTGACTCTACTGGAAAGGAATCCATGAACGATGAAGTTCCCCCACCTAAGTAGTTCCCCCATACCCCCCACTCAATCCAAAGGAAATGCTTCAACCATAGATCTCTCCGTCCCCTTGAGTTCTCTGTGATCAACGAAAAAAGAGATTAAGTGCAGACGCAGTCAGACTATTGACGAAAGCTAGCTACAGCTGGTTTACGTGACTATTTTTAACCCGCGTTCCCTTCTCCACCCGGGAAGTAACCAGAACAAGAAGAAACGAGAACACACCTACCTCTGCTCTGACACAAACAACAACAACTATGACGTCATTTGAAGTTTGTGAAAGCGAGAGTGTTCGCGAACTTGAAGGCACTACACGCGATTACACGTCGTGTGTGACAGAGATTATAAACAGAAGTTGAACAGTTACTTCTCTTACTGGTGAAGGAGAATGCATGAAAAGTAACCTTCCAAAAGGCTTTTCTCTTTGCATTTATCAGGACCACAGGGCTAGCACAATATGGTCACGATCGAGCAACGCGGGCCATTGTGGGCCCACTAGGCCCCCATGTGCCTAACAGCTGAACTTCCTGTGTGTTACTTGCCAGTTTTCAACTTGTGAATATAGTGCAGCTTCTGCGATCAGATTCTGGTCAGCGTGCACATTTGTGAACTTCCTGCCTAAACTTTCGAGGACCTTTAATAAGTGCTAAAAATTATCCTTAGGGTGGGAATATTTCATCCAGGACAACCAAGCAGTCAATCCACCGCCCGAGGTAGGTTGATTGATGTCAAGTTAGTCCCGTCAAAAAACCTGGCTTGAAGGCAGTTGGCACGATAATTTGTACTCGGCCTAAAATGCTAGCGAAAGAACGGAGTGAAACGGTCAAAATCCTGCGAAGAAAAGCCTCCGTTCTCAGTGACTTGTAAATCGATTTCGGACGAGTTTCCCGTAGGCATCTTACCAATCACCGCTACCGAAGCATATATGTATACCCATGTATGCATGCAGCATCACGGCCGCTTCATACCAATCCCTTCGCTTCATAATTTGCTTAGCAAATGAATGAATACGAGCGTCAGGAACGGTCGTCCATTTGTGGGCGGGCGGGCGTGGCGGGCGTTTGGGACGTAAAGTTGTGGCTTGATAGGGCCCTTATAAGGGCACCTTCCTCGGGGAAACCGCTATGCAGCGCCTGCCCAGGGTCGCGGAATTCTATCCTGCCAGGAGTATTTATCCTACTCGTCTTGGGGGATTTATCGTGCCAACTGCCTTTAAGCATAAGCTTATCCCTCTTATCGCTATGTTATAAAACAGCCGCAGCAGCCTGTCAAATGAGTGCTGCGATTTTGGATGAAAGTGGATCTCCTGTTCCATCATTATTGGAATCAGTACATTTCCTGTCGCTGGAGAAAACTTTTGCGAAATACGACCCCCCACCACCAACCAAAATCGTCGGCACTGGGAGTTTTTCCCCACTTCTTACAGTTTTTTAAGCCAGTTATTCAAAAAATATTCAGGTTTTTCCTCAAGAAACCACCGAGCAGGGAGGTCGTCGCCCAAATACCTTTCCCCTTACCCAGGTGGGAGCCTCTCACAAATGTTGTGGATAGCGCGTGTGAAACAGGAAAAGAACTGTAAAAAAGGTATCAGAAGAGAGCTGAGCTATCGGCAAAAGTCAGATCCCGGACGGGACTTGAACCGCATCTCTCGCTCACAGGGCGGTTACGTTATCCATTACGCTATCGGGCTCCTCTTACCTTCTCTGTTCAATGGCACTTTGTGCCATAGCCTTACAGCGTCTAAAAAGGGATCCGTTGGCCGATACCGTTAGGAGCACTGCGGCGACAGCAGTCATCAAAACTAAAAACATCGTTAAAAAAGTTCTTGAGCCAAATAGGATCCCCATCCCGCTGAGAATTTCCCAGGGCACGACATGGCCTAGACGGAACAGACGTGTCGGTCCCCGAGTGGCTACTCAGCGACGTCTCTCGTGCTCTCGTTTTCTGTCCTCATTTTCGCCAGCTGACCCATCATCCCAGTATTGTTTTGACAACGTCCGCTCCTTGCGGATCAAAAATTGAAATCGTGACTGCCTGCGAGAGGGTGCGTTCGGAATCCCACCACCCAAAATGATTGTTTTTGCTACGTATGTACATTCCATCCATACATCTTGTTTTCCTGCTTCTGCTAGTATAACGAAAGTTCAGTGAACGCCGGCGAACTCTGGTGTGTGTTAGGACTCATTCAACTATGTGTTGATTTTGGGCGATGATCAGAAATCGAGCAAATATGCACTCTATGTGGTCCATACGGCAGCAACAGATGCAGCACGAGCCAAAAATCAGTTCTGCGCAATCTCGTTCAATACGGAGCTGTCAAAGTTAGCCTAAGCATCCCCTTCTTCCTCCTAAAAGAGTGAAGTGAAGTTACTAATTGAACACTAGTAAGCAGTTGTGATGGGAGCACTCTTTGGATGATTTCTCAATTTCAGGAGTCAACAAGGGTTTTCA
>MU928179.1:3549-14519 GCA_036418165.1 Cooperia oncophora
TAGAGAGGTCGATCGGCGCCTCTCTGCTTCAGTTCCTGTTTACCTCAAAAGAGTTGAAAGTTTTCGGAAGTTCAAGGTGGTGTTGAAAGTCTCCCGAGGATTTTAGATGGAAATGCTAGTTATGTTGTCAAGGGACCTCCTGTAGCTGAAGCAACACTCGGACCAACATTCGAAACGACTACTTTTTGATATATAGACCTAAATCGTAAATATCGTGCTTTTTAGAAAGTAATCTTCTGCTTTACAACCACGTTTAGAGCTGCCCTTTCAAGGCAGTTGGCACGATAATCCCTAAGACGAGTAGGATTAATACGCCTGGCAGGACGGAATTCCGCGACCCTGAGCAGGCGCTGCGTAGCGCCTTTCCAAAGAAGGCACCCTTATAGCGCCCTATCAAGCTACAACATACCGACCCAGACGCCCACCGCGCCCGCCCGCCCACAAATGTCCGACCGATCCTGATGCTCCCATCGCTTCCATTTGCGAAGTACAATAAAAGGCGAAGAGACGGCTATCAACCGGATGTGCCGTTGCATGCATATATGAGTAAATACATGTAGCTGCATCTACCGTAGCGGTTATTGGCACGATACCAACATGAAACTCTTCCGAAATTGCTTTCTGCGCAGTATAGAGCGAAAGCTTGTTTGCCAGTTCAAACCGTTCACTTCGTTTTTTTCGCCATTTCCACGCTATGTAGCAGCCCTGCTAGCATTTTTAGCATTTTAGACCGAGTTCCAAATTATCGTGCCATATGCTCTTAAGCGACTGAAGCGCTCGACTCGCAAAGTATGGACGTAGACTTTTAGACGACGGAGGAAAAATACAGCTCGTAGCGGTGACCGTGCATGTCAAATGTTGCTTAGAACGTCGCTTTTATCACACTTCAGCATTGCAGAACTTCTGTAGTACACATGGATGGGAAAAGAATCGAGAGTGAAAATTCCCTAGCGCGAAAAAAGATAAGCCAAATTACAGAAACCCCACGAAACGCTTTGCTTTCTCACACTTTGAAATTACAAGAAAGAGGCAAGCGTAGTGACAGAAGTGTACATTATAGCGCGAAGCCCTGCGAGCATATTTGCGGACTGTGCCACCGGTGCTCATTACTAGTGACTCACGCCAGCATTCCTACGATGACATCCGCACGAGAAATCATGGCAGTTAACACTGCAAATTAATCTAAATTCGAGAAGAAAGGCCCACTATGACCCTTCATGAGCCTACAGCAAACTACGAGAGGGTCATTCGAATCGCTTGCGTTCTTTGCGGTTTTTCTCGGTCAGAATGAGATTATGAATAATTTGATGTAACTTGGAGCAAGGAAAAGACTAATTCAATTCTAGCAACCTCATGCAACGTTGGCAAGAGGGAGTAAGGAACGTGGAAAACAAGAACTTAGTACGGTAGAAGATGTTGTAGAAAATATTTTGACGCGAATCTTCCAAAGTGACGTAATTGAAATTGCAGAAGACTGAATGCCTGGATTATTTCGTTCTGGAACAGAAATTACGCGTTTGAACGTCGTAGGTGCATGGATAATGGATAAAGAAGAGCCCACGTATTTACATCAAAAACACAGCTATTAAGGCGCCGCCTTTCTCCCCTGAGAACCCATTTATAATTAGACGAGCAGGATATTCTCGAGCCAGAACGCCAGCAATTATGAAGGAACAGCTAGCAGCCAGAAGCCTTCCAAGTGATTTCGAAAACAAAAAAGCCAAGAACAGGTCGCTTGAAGTGAAATACTTTGAGGACCCTCACGATGTCGTAAAATCTATATCATAGAGCTTGACATGTTAGCTGTAACCATTATCATGAGCGTTTCTAGATGTACTTTACCAATTACCTCCTTCATTGAGGTTACCCCTCAATGGATGCCGGGCAGATACCCAGTCGCCAGTCGGGAAAATGACAACATATATATCAGAAGTGATTAGAGGCAGTACTCTTAGAAAACTTCTGAGCTGTCACAAAAGCACCACGAAAAATGAGAGTTTACTAGTTTGAGTCGAGCTCATAAGTTTATGGAGAGAGAGAAAGAGCAGGGAAGCCCTCAAAAAGAGAAGAGCAGTGATGCGAGGTAGGAGGCAGGTGGACTAAGAAGAGCACCTTCAATGTTCACCAAAGTTCTGCCAACCAGTATGCGAAAATGTCCTACCTCTGATGTTCAAAGTGGGCAAAGACTACGTCCAGAAGTGCAAGTGGGGTGGAGAAGCTCTATAATAACCTATACTCAGTCTCGTCGTAGTCATGTCTATAAATACATTGAAGTCGCGTGCATTGTCGGCCAAGCACGGCTTGTGAATTGCCTGCAATGCACACTTCCAAGAGTTGTTTTTTTTGCTTGGATAAGCGCGGGTAATACTGCTAATCACTTTGTTTGGAAATATGTCGATACCAAATCATTATTTCATGGCGTGAAATAAGTTTTCATGTGGCTTTTACTTAATTTCTTCCTAGAATTACACCAAAGCTTTACATTTCTTTACTAGGGTTGAACCGAAGCTTATGTCCATTTTCAGCGCCCACCTCAGATTTGCCCTAGCGCAGACTCTGCATCGTGAGTTTTCCACCAAATGGACGCTGAGCCTACATTTCAAAGCAGCTATTGTGCCTTGTCATTAACATGGCATCCATTTTCGACCACGGCGTCAAAAACGGAGGCTAAATCTGTAGTTATGGCTCTCGTTCACATTCAAGCAAAAGCTTTTTATGGCTTCGGTGAAAAACCATCATGCCAAACTGGCGCTACCCGACGCCATTCTGGAGCTAGGGTCACAAATACGTGTTATATTCGTAAGCTGCCTTAAGCAGTCCCGTCGATAAAGATATTAGAGAAAGGGAGCTCCGAACTTCCAGGTAGTATGCAAACAGCAGAAAGACTCCCTTCTCACGTTGCAAGCTGTAACACGGTGAAAAAAATCGAGCGAGTAGTCAAATCAAGAAACGAACGGTTTTTCAAAGGGTAAAGGAGCCTACAATACCCCTCCACTTCGGTGTTCTCTCCTGAGGAATTTGAGCCAAATTCTGAAATTGCTCAGACGGGTAGATGTGGCTGAAATTTCGTCTCGGGAGTAGTGTCGCTCTTTGAGAACGACCAAGGTAGCATAATCAGGACAAAATTGCTCTCGCGCCAAAGGCGCCAAACCATCCAAGAAAATACAGTAATCTGATAAATTGTCTGAGGAGGTGATTTAACCCCGGTCATGAATGTCACAACTGGTGGTATGAAAATCCCTGGCACCTGCAGTATGGTTACCGTCGCCAAAATTGGCATGTGACGGCAATGCTAACAAGGGAGGTCGTTCAGGGCGTGGTGCGCTTTTCGAAAACGGTTTTTTGCATATTGTAGGGGCTCATGCAAGGACCTGAAAAGTGTGCTTCATTTTCGCTGCGCGCTTCCAGGAACGGTAAAAAACGAGTGAAAAGAAATCTTTGGAATCTGCTTCGTTCTGGGCCTCTTACGGCGTAAGGTCACTTGGCAACCTATTGCACCAGTTGCTGGGGGGGGGAGTTGGGGGTCCTTATAAAGGGGCTATTTGAATCGAAGCGAAAAATCACCGCAAGTGAGCTTCCAGTTTGGGTCACGTGCTCAAGGGTGAACGGCTTCTTGCAATGGTTTCATCAACGATTAGAGCGCTTAGAAGAATCGAGGCGGATGGCCTAGTGGATGCAGTGGAGTTTCACAATCGGAGCCAGTGGAGGGTGGGTTGACGTTCGTCTCCCTTTGCGTCGTGGCGTTTTTGCCCTTTAGATTTGCAGATGTTAATCGCTTACCATTTGTGTCTGCGCATGAATTAACTCAGGGGGATATTTCCATTTAATGCACAGGTTGTGCGTAGGCTGTTCCTCATGAGTCAGTGCTATTAACTATTTCGATTTTCACGCACCATTAAACAAGATTGTTGCTGGATCCTCATAGGCTATACAGTGGATCTGATTGCGAATTTAGTAACTTCTGGTGTGGTGTCAATTATAGACAATTTGGGGCCACATCTTCTTTCCACTGAATTCGTTATGTACACCAATATAGGGAACGTTCAGCGCTATTCTGTCGCCAAATTGCGTGGACGCCAAGAATAGGTGTTATATTTGTGATCAGGGCCACTGATTACCACTAAAAACGAATTTTCGGTCAAAACAATTGTTTTGACCTTCTTGGGTTTGCTTACTGGATTGTCCGGGTAGCGTCAACGTTGTGTGAAAACATAGCGGGGGGGGGTCAGTACGTGGCGTCATAGGGAAGGGGGGGGGGCGGGGTCGCAGACGCGGATCGCGCAGCACCAAACACACAAAGTTCATCGCTAGGTCTTGATCTTAGCCGACTGGGATGCAGCAGAGGACCCAATCTGTAAAAGGAAAATACTAAATATCAAAAGCAATTGAGCAGGCACTTATAACAATTGCATACCCGTTCTGAGTACGTAGATGCCCGAATAATACGTCTCAAACAGATTCGTGCGTATCGACCTTTCCAAATTCCAAGCAAGCTTCAGTTTGCATGGACAAAATCACCTAAAATCAGGAGTTACACCTTCCCACTACCGCTGCGTAGAAGCGCACCGGGGGGTGATGGGGCGTTGGCGCACACTCGACGACCAATGATCGATGATAACCAAATCATCTTTTGACTCAGATCAACGGGAATATGCGTCTTGAAAGCGTATTGAAGTTCACGAATGAGTATCCACATTTACATAGAAAAGAGCCGATCTTATTGTGTGGCTAAATAACCCGCACGAGCGATGACGTGCGATCTTAAAATATCTTCCAAGCTTAGGGGGTTCTTCAAGTACTGTGGAAGCCTGTTGGAAAAGGGAAAATAGCTGGGGGCGTTCCGATAGCGTTTTTTATTTTTTCAACACGAGGAGGGCGTTCCAAAGAAGTTAAATGCTCGTTAACACGTAAAAACCCGCCCGCGATTCAGCCCCTAACCCATTACCGTGTAAACCCCATCCGGAAATATTCTCAGTGAGCAGGGGAAGATACAGATTGCGAGTAGGTAGAAAACAGAACAGTACAGAGATGACGGTGACATCAAGCTCTGAAAACGGACCGCGATTTCTCCCTCGTCAACACGTCAATCGTCCTAAGGGGCGATCAAGGCTTGTGCTCGGATCGCAACGCGGACCAAATCCAGGGGCTACTCTCCTTTAGAGATTTATGCGCTGAGGAGATATGCTTCGGCTTCCCACAGTAATGCAGGTAATTTGAATTAAATTTAATACAAGTCGTTCATATATTATTATTGTTACTTTGTATTATTCTAGGGTGTTTGTAGCATAATTATGTAGTTATCGCATTGTAACGCAGTCGGATCGCCCCGCGAACGCCGAGCTCTCCTCCTTCTTTTTAGCTCGCTTCGCCGAGCTGGCCTGGCTTCGCCAGGCGCACATCATGACGGGATGGAATTAGTTAATTGCATGAGCTGCTCATATTGCGCGGTAGTGGTCGAATCATAATAGACAGAGTAACCTAGCGAAATCTGCACCCCTCAGAGTTGCGGAAGGCGTGTGGTTTCGGCCATAACGCCCATTCTATACGTAGATCTCAGAAATAGATAGGAAGTACAGAATATCAATATGTGTTGCACAGTAGATGAACAAATTCCGTTTTTATTACCTGCATCACAACAGCAACGATGGGCAATTGACTTGTCATTAACATGCAATCCACCTGCTATGGTTGCATGAATGGCTGCAGATGACAATATGTTCATTGAATATCTTACAAACTACTTCGTTATACGTTCTCATCAGTGTTTTAAAGTTGAAAAGCAAAAAAAATATTTGAATACTCACTGAACGCATAAAGTGTGTTCCAATATTGGAGTTTTTGATTTTTCCAAACTTCCTGTTTCAGGCGAAGTATATACCCCCCTAGTGGGATGAGTACATTTTAGTGCTATCAAAGGAGTGATGGCTGTGGGAAAATTTCGCTTACTGAGAGGCTTTTTTGGCAGTGTAGTGGTCAGAGATGTCGTGAGATTGTCCCCTTATCTTTGCTTATCAATTGATAAAATTGCTTGTCACCCGTCATCAATGTCGCTATCACCAAAACTCCTAATTTCGCGTAGAGGCTTCCAACATTTGATTGAACAACGACTGCATCTTTCTCTATCAGGCCTTATCAGCTGTTATCATTCTGTCACCCGTCGCTTCGTCCATCATTTGCCTGAGATCAACTGCTAATGATGCTGTGTCCCGCGTTATGAGTATGTTGTCCTTTCCACTCTAATTCCCCTTATCAGCAGCTAGCAGTTCTTGTCACCCACATATTCCTGTGCCGTAACCTATATCATACCTTAGAACAAACGCCCCAGGTTAGCGGACCGTCTCCTCTGCTTCCTTCCCTTGCGCATGCTCAGATGGGGCTGAGCACGCGCAGGGGAAGGAAGCAGAGGGGGGGGCACTGGGCGTCCCCCCCCATCGGCCCCACCCCACCCTGCCCCCGCACGAGCACACGTCCAGCTGCCACGCCAGCAGCTCGTGCAATGGCTCGGAGCTTACCGAATGGTTGTCTTATATAGCGGAGGCCGATATCACGATCAAAACATTGAATTGGATACTCGCGGACGAGGCGGTTCGAGTGGATAGAGAAGTTATGAGATTGATACTTCCGCACCAATCGATTTCCGGTTTGCCTAGCGGTCGTTTTCTCCTCCAGCGAACTCGAACCCGTGAAGCATTTTGCGGACGGACAGACAGACATACATACATTACATACATACATAACATACATACCTACAGAAGCATAGCAAACACGACACACAATAAGTTACTGGTTATAGAATAGAAGGATTGTTTACGTTTCCGACTTAAGAAAAAAGCTATCGAGATGGCCGACATGTGTTGTAGCCAGGAGGCACCTAGGGGTAGTGTGCTCGCTACTTATATTGTTTTGTTTGATGATGTTGAGAGCCACAGATTTCCTGCTAGGAAGGCCTCCGCTCCTAAACGAGACCGCGGGCGGTGTTTTAGTCCCCCCCCGCTCGGCCGGCGAACAATAATCGATACTATCCATCCTCCTAAGGTTGAGGTTCTGACAAATAGGATTGGAAGAGAGGGGAGGGGGGTGTAGCTGGGACCAGTCGTTGGGTAGAGGGTCGTATTAACATCACATTCACACGTCCCGCGATGCTGTACGCTGGACGATACTCAGTCGCCAGTTACGAAGCGTGAAACTCCGCTCACACTGCCCGACCAAGATGTCCGTCCCTACCAACCCAAGAAAAAGTTTAAAAACAAAAATTCTTCGCGTCTAAATTGCCGGCTAGGGGTAATGCGAGCAGTACTGGATCACGATTCTAGACTTTATTTTCGGTTCCAGTGCCATCTGACACCGGCATAGCGCCGAAGAGCTGAGTCTGTGCATACTAACGAATTCGAACGAAAAGGAGCAGTTCTGCGTCATAAAAATAGGGGGATTGTTCAGTTTCTCGTGAATGTTTTCGTTAGACCCAAAAAATGAAAAATTGTAGAAAAGCAAAATTTTGTCCTCGGTGGGATCCGAACCATCGACCTATTTTTTACATTTTTTTTATTCGTAGAAGCGCGCAGCGAAAATGAACCTCAGTTTTCTGGTCCTCGTATGTACCGCCTACACAATGATGCACAAAGGCATTCGAAGAAGCTCATCACGCCCTGAACGACCTCCCTTGTAAGGTGTTTTTACTTGAGGAGGATGCGATGATTGTGTTCACGAGCAAAGCATTTCAAGGAGCGAAAAATTCTTGCAAAATAAACTCCAGTATTGACAAATGTTGAACAGGGTGTTACCTGCAATTTGAAGAAGGGGGGGGGGGTGGGCAGGGCGAGAGTTGTAATAGTACTAAGTGAAAAAGGCTGTTGAGAGTTTACGCAGTAAAGCTTTGCTTATAAGAGATGATACACCAGGTCGCGCCTGGGCTAAATATAACATTCAGAACATCGCGATGCCTAATAAAAGAAGACGTATTTCAGATCTAAGATTGAATTTGCGGAATACTCGGGAACCGCCTAATTGTCCTACGCAAAATGACGTGCACATCATCGGTCAGCGCTCCAGTACATGTTATGTTCTTCTCAGCTGGGTGATTCAAGCAATTGCGGAATAATCCCGAGTAATCATTTGTGTGGTTGGATTGGACTCTGTGTACAACTTCCGCCTTTACCGCAAGTCTTGTTCAAAAGTAGCGTATATTAACAAGGAAGGTCGTTCAGGTCGTGGCGCGCTTTTAAGAATCACCTAGCCTCAGCACGTCAAGTACGCTTACCCGTCCATGAGGAAAGTGGCGATGTGAAAGAAGACATTTGCTGGTAAGCAGTGTTAAAGACGTAGGTCGAGAAAGGTATTCACCAAACTCCGCGAGTTTTACAAAGAAGACCTGCACTAGTACTAAGCCGAGCTTCGTTGAAGGCCATACCTGGCTACCAATGATTTTTCGAGAACAAAGTGTACAGTCACTTTCGCGTAAACTGTTTTTTGCCGTGTTCTATGCGAGGTGAATGAGTCAGAAGATGTGTAGCAGCGTCATTTTCTCCGCTTGGAAGTGCACGGGGGCAAGGCTGGAGGGTAGTGATACCTTGCTACCGTTTCTAGACACTGTCGCGCTGCCCATCTGAAAGTCACATATACACAATCATATCCAAACCCGCTGCCTTTCTGCGTACTTCTGGTTCTTTTCTGATGCTGAATGTGTGCGTCGATGCGGGACCTTGGTATCGACGTAGGTACACCACTTCGAAGGAAGCGCGGTGAACTCCCAAACGGCTACCCGTACCATTACTTCAATCTCTTCCACGTGCGCTTTGAAGACAAAATGCACGCTCACCTGCGAGGAGCATCCTTGTCATGTGCGGGGCTAACAAGTCCCAGCTGTGGAAGAGTAGCGGTTTCCCAGTCTGAACGAGCGCGGGGATGGGGAGCCAGGACCAGGAGGGATAGGCTCATTCCCTCATACTCCGCTTAGGAAGCAACTTGCGGCGCAGACGCGCTGCACCCCGCTACCATATTCCGATCGCATCTATACCGACGGGGTACAGGGTACACCATCTTTGTGCGAAACCCGCGAAACCCATGGGGGGGGGGCTCGTAAAGCAGGGTCGGTGAGCACCAAACAGCACAAAAGTGTCATCGCTAAGTTTGATGGAGCGGACGGAAAGCTGCAGAGGACCCGGATGTAAGGAAGACTACAATATTAAAAAATTGATTAGCAATATCAATAGTTAGCATGAACTCGTAAGTACGTAGATGACTAAGTAAAACATCCCAAACAGATTCTAAGTATATATATCGTAGTAACGACCCTCCCAAACTAAAACAAACATCTTCCCTGCATGACAAAAGTAAGAAGCACACGCTTATTCACCACTCTGCGCAGAAGGTCTTGTAGCCACACTCGACCAAATGATCAACAAAACCAAATAGCTTTGACTCTATTCAAACAGATGTCGCTTATTGAACATACGAAGTTCCTCAATGAGTTTCCTTACCTGCATAGAGTCGCAGCGTCCCCCTCAGAATCGTCGCGCGCGAGCAGTGGCCCTTCTAGAATATAATTCTAATACCAGCGATCTTCAGGAAAAACTGATACGAGGTATTGGAACGAACAATAGTGGCGTCTGCCCTATCCTTTTGTGTTTCAACATAGATCTGCAGTTTAAAAATTATCTCGTCTGAAGCAGATAACCCGGTCCCGATTTTACCACTGACGCAGTTCGTAACTCATCCCGAAATATTATCACAACCGGACATTCAGATCGGCGACCTGACGTGTAAACCAACAGTCGATACACGCCCTCAAAATGCCGCCATTCTTTCTCCGAAACCCCTCACCCAAACAATATCAATCTCAGAAAAAGCTCGGCATTTCCACCCGGCCAACAGATCTGCTCCGCTAATTTGCTGTGGAATCACAACGCGGCCGCGAGCGCTCGCGAGTCGTTACGTATCTAATCCTCGTCAAAGCAAACAATTCCAGCCGGGGACTCATACCCGGATCCTTCCCGGGGGGAGGAGTACTGACACTTCTTTTTCACTCATTACGATGCCGTAGAAATGTCTGGATAGGATTTCCGTTAGATGTAGATGTGTCTGAATAAGAGTTCTGTCATCTCTGGGGGAATCGTTTCACATCTCCTGGGGTATCCTGCGCCTCATTTCTCCTGTTCCTGCCTAACTGCCTAACATTTTCTTCAGCTTGTGAATTTTTGAACATTTCGTCCAAATGTTAACAAACTCATAAAGGAGCCAAGTGTATACCCATTACAGACCCCTCAAAAGTCCACCATCGGTGCGGTAGATGGATGCTGTCATGGAAAGTGTCGTGCCCTTTTCATTAGATACCATAGAAAGTGCTTCATTAATGGGGATCTTTAATGCTCGTTTTCCATTTCGTTTTCCACATCTACGTGCCACACCGCTTTTATGCTAAAAGTGCTACAGGCGGTTCACAGTACGATGGGGTGCTTCATATTGCCTTTCTTCATGGACTTTTTCATTTCTTTTCCGACATTCCTGGAAGCGCTCAGCGAAACTAACAGTATTCCTCTCATTATATGAATCTCCACATCATGCAAGAGGTTTTAAAAAGGCGTGTGAATACCCCTTCCCTCATAAGACACAATCTACGATTGCGATTGCATTACACAGACTGGATGTAAAGCCGTACTTCATAGTCGCTGCTAACGCGACGAAAGTGGTGTGGCGAGTGGTGCAAACGAGGGTTACGGGGCACATGTCAACCAGACGTGCTCTCGCTGCGAGGGTCCAGGGGTATTTTCTCGAGGCATCTACCAGTCCAGTAGTTGAAGGGAGAAGGTAAAGGAGGAGGGATCAGAGAAGGGAGGAAGAAAAAGAAGGAGGGAGGAAGAAAAAGGAAAGAGAAGAGAGGCTTCCCGGTTGACAGGTGCCCTGAGACGGCAAACGAGTGATGCAAGCGAGGTGATTTACGAGGCATTTCGCACTAGGACCCAATCCACTCAATG
>MU928232.1:5163-23525 GCA_036418165.1 Cooperia oncophora
AGGCATTCAATATTCCTGAGATTTTTAGACCGGATAATTTCCTACATATTTGTATTTGTTTGCCATATTTGGATTTTTTTTCGTATTCTTTTGTGGTTTCACTTTATAACCCACCACATATCGCTCACATGGCATGACAAATAAATAATAATTAATCAATAAACGCAGCGGCCACGATGGACTGTGAAACGACCGTGGTTTCGTTTGCCTCACAACAGTTTTGCACAGTTGCTTGGCTCCACAATAGCAGGATCTTGCATGATAATTACAAGAAAAATGTCACGAACTTTTGGTATACCCTGATGGAAACAATAAGTTATTGATCATATAAAAATTAAAGTTCGGGAACTAAAGAGAACCCATTCCAAAATTCAGCACTGCTAATTTTTCACTATTCCAGCGTCTTGCCAAGATTCCCGGCTGGTCTTTGGTGGTGGTCGGCGATACTAAAACACCATCTAACTGGTCGTTAGAAGGCGTTCATTTCCTTAGTCTCCACGATCAACGACGTTTAGGTTGGTGAAACTCAACTTATTCCATTTCTTTGATAAAAAAAGCTAGTTAAACTAAGGCCGCTTGGTGAGGCTTTTTGTGGTGGGGTTTAGGTGCACAGTTGCAAATGTAATTGTGAATTACTTTTTGTGAGGTAGCATTCTCAACTTTTTCGGGGGATTTCACGCTTAATCTGGAGGTTTGACTGCTTCTGTTCTGGAGAGATTTTTCTAGTTTGTCAGTCTTCGAAACTACTGAGGTCAAACGATAGACACATTTTTGCTGTTCCAATTAATAATTGCGTAGAAAAGTTGCGGAACAATTCGGGATATTAACGACGCGTTTGGCCCTGGAACGAGGAAATATAACCAGCGATGAGAGCCTTGAAGATGGCAGGATCACCGCCGCATGTCGCCAACGAAAATCAACACGAAGAATATGCGCTCAACGTTAAAGGACATCCCCTGGAAACTAAAGACGAGTCCCGCGATTGTATACGATGGATAGCGCCGTTCAATTACAAATCTGTAGTCGCTAAATGACTCTCCAAGGAAGAGAAAAAAATCAAAAGAAAACACATGAGAAACACCTTAAGTGAAGACCTGGCGGCTTCTCTGAACGAGTGCTCCGGGTCTGCTCGTTTCATGCCAGCGGAGCGATATCCTGCCACCTATGGCTCCCCAAGCAATTCTCACGCAACTCAGTGCTAAACACAATTTCATAAGGCGATATTTGGTACCTACTAATAAATAGTAGCAGGGATGCTGAATAGTGGTGGTGGTTTCTTGGAGGTCTGCAACTGGCCTGATCCACTACAGATTCATGGATCCGGGCAAGGCCATTAAAGATGAAAGGTGCTGTCAAGAGTACAGCATCTTTGTGTGAAACACATGGAAGGGTCGTATTTGGCCGCTGGAGAGGGGGGGAGCGTATTTTGTCGTTGTTGGGGGAAGGGGAGGTTGTATGGTGCCCTATGAGAGAAATTTGCCGCGTTGGGAAAGAATATTCGGTTGTTGACTTTTCGTGATTTTTCCTTTCACACTGGTATATACCCCCCCCTTTCCCCGCTCGACATCCAAAATTTTGGGAAAGAAGGGAAATTTTCGGAAATTTGTGGAAACGAAAAAAACTCAGTGCGGAAGCTGGGAAATTTGAGCCGAAGTTGGGTAGGTAGGTTTAGGGAAGGGGGGGGGGGGAGTAGAGGATTCTAAGGACACCACCATTTCACATGTCACGATGAACAAGACGTTGGCGAAAACATCATGAATTTCAGCTCGTGAGCCCTATAGCATCCACAGTAAGGGGGGAGACATTCCTGAGTGTGTCGTTTGCCACTTTGGCCAGCAGGATGTAGTCGGCAGTTATCTACTTGATGCACTGTCAAAGCTGTGGAAGTGAGTAGATAGGGGAAGAGGTCCTAGTATCATGGAAGTGCGAATTTGAATTTTTGCTGACAATAACAGAGCAGGGAGGCTGAGATCTTACCGCACAAGACATTGAGCATTCTGAATTACCGCAAAGCGACCCTTCTAGATAATAGAAATCAGAGAGCTTGCTGGTCTAACCCGTGAGCTGCCGGCCCTTTCTCGGACCGCTTTTTTTTTATTTGGGCGGGCCAAATCGGATCTACCACTGAGAATCGAGGAGAGTAACTAATAGTAGTCAGTTTACGGTTAAGTGGTCCCCAGGCTGGTCGACCCCACATCGCGAGTGCGCATGCAAGTGCTCTTCCGAACACCGTCACAATCCCAGGCAAAGTTCAGCACCGCGCGGCGTATACCAAAGAATACTAACGCAGTGTTTTTCCGAATCACTCAGAGTGTCCACTCACTAGCTCTGATTTAATTCAAGAGCGCCGACGTTTTGAAAGTTGTTGTGGCTGACCTTTGCGAAGCAGACGCCTTCATGCGACTCTGACCGTCTGCGCTCTAATCCTTGGACTTGACTGAAGAACCTTCTTCCTCCGTATGCTGGCGCTCAGAAGCCGCCGTATAGTAAGTATGTCATTATTATCTTTGTACATATTCAGGTTATAGCATCGAAAAGGACATGCCGTACAAATCCTATACAAGGAAAAACATTGGATACCTATACGCTATAGAGAACGGCGCACAATGGATTTATGATACGGACGATGACAACAAGCCTTATGGTATACTTCTTTCTCTTTTGAGGGAAGGGAGGGCGGTCTGCAACAAGAATGAGTCAAGTTTCGCTTTTCTGTGCCTCCCACTAGAAGAGCATTGACTTTGGACCTTGTCGCGGTTCGGGGAGCAGCTGTACTACAAGCTCTCTACCACGACAGATCTGTAATTACGAAACCTGTGGCTTTCCAGTGGCTACCTCAGTGTCTTTCGGCGAATGATACCGCTTTCCCGTGACGAAATTAGCCACGTCTCTGAAAGCACTATCACTGCTCTTCCGTAGAGGATTGGGGGGCGAGTTCAACCCGAGGGATATGTCTCGCGTGGTGGGTCCGACCTTCTTGTCTGTCCTCTGGTCTCCGTGGGTCCATGGAGCTTGCAAAATTTGGAACAGCAGTCGTTTCCATTATCTACCCTTCCACAATAATACCAACAGCTGATAACCATCCTGTGAACAACAAAAACCTTACCAGCACTTTGTCGGGCCCACAGGCCGGACGCTCTGTCAAGACTCCTTATCACCATCACCCATATAGTATAATTCGCTCTGTCTGTTTGTTCTGTTGTATCGTTTGTTTGTTTCTAAGTTGTGTTTAAGTATTGTCCGGGAAATTTCGTCGACTTGGAAAGGAACGACTTGCAGATGGTACAGTCCACACGGGGTGGGGATGGCGTTAGGGCATGCGGCAAGAAATAAGAAAGCACACTTGACTTATGGCAAGCCGCCCGCCACAGTCGTGCGGGGGGGCGACTCGCGGCTGAGTTTGGTTCCGCTCAGCAAAAAGTGTCATGATTCCGACTTCCGGAGCAGCTTGAAAGATGGGGAAAAAAAGGATAAGCGTACTAAGGTATAGCTGTGGTCAGCACACGTCCAAAATGGGCGGGGGCATCGTATCATGGTCGGCGCGGCGCTCTCGCTCGGCACATATTCAGTAAAAACGTCTCGCGAGTGTTGGTAGAGTCGCAAAACTCAGTGCAGATGTAAATAGTCTGGGTGCGATAGTAGGGCGATGTCAAAGCTGAGTTGTGAGAACCCGCTCCACATCGGCGGTGGCTTGCCCTTAACGCAGTGTATTGCATTCAAAAAGTTTGAGCTCGTCGTTCCAGAACACTCCAAGCACCGGCGAAAAAAAAGGGGCAGGTCTAAGGTCATGCAGAGGCGTCGCTGGTGGGATTGTGCGGGCAAAAACAGTGTGGGCGGGGTCTGCTCATGACTGGCGGGTCAGACGAAAAAAAACCTGTGGAAAACGTTCCAGAGCGACTGCGAAGAAACCGGAATACGGGATTAAGGGTCAGCAAGGTCGCCGGTGAGCATTCTGCGGGCACAAAAAGTTGGGCGGGCCAAGCCGAGGTGGGCGGAGTCACACAAAAGGATCGCAAAACAGTCCATGCAGCACTCGAAGACCGGAACTAAAGCTGAATTCCAGTCAGCAAGAGGGTCGCGCAGTGTAGGAGTTGGGCAAAAACATTGTGGTCGAATATTAACTTATTTCTGCCGAACAAGGTTGTTAGATAGAACCTTTTATTGGCCCGACGTTTCGACCTTCTCGTCTTCTTCAGAGGCCTGAAAATGGCTCGAAGCTCTATATTTGTCACCTACCCGACCAAGCGCCTCTGATCACGCAACGTCTTCACATCCTGTTGCAGTAAAACGTGCAGTCATCAGGAACATGATCACGACTGCAACCAGGATGTGCACAGGCGAGGAAGAACGACAGGAATCGAGATCTTTAGCTTCGAAAAGTTGCTGAAGAAAATGGTTATTGCCGGTAACGAGCACTATGCGTAGGACATCGAAATGCCGGCCTTCGACATGTATTCACGCCAAGCGAAGCTACCCTTTGCTGCCTTACTTTCATTTCGATGACTATCACGCACTAATACGTCCCAGTATTGTGACGGGACACAGTTGCGCTGATGATGTTGTCTTTGCTTTCGGTGAACATTCCCAACAGCAACATCAAACGCCAACTTGTTCGCAACAGACTGTACGACAGGCAGTGCATGACACCAGATTGCGTTATTTGCCCATATGGAAGGGTAGGAGATTGTGAGAAAACCTGGGGTAATTTATCAACTTGAATGCAGGGCTTGTAACAGCACGTACATCGGAGAAACAGGAAGGGACTTAGCTACTCGCATCAATGAACACCTAGCTGGAAAGAGGCGTGATATGATGACAACCCCTCTTGGCAAGCATAAGGTTGAGGAGCATAACGGGAATGACTTTGATGTTAAGTGTACAATACTCGGGTACGAGACGCGAAGATATCTTCAGGAAAGCCCTGCGAATCGTTTGGATTTTTATGTGAGAAATCACCAAGGACTGTACTGCTCCGAACGAAGTACCTCAATTACAAATGAGTTCTTGCCGTTTGTATCACAGTGCGAGCTACAGTAAGGGCGACGTGCACAATGACAATTTTGACTTATGTGTCACGATGAGACTCCAGTGAGACTCATTCGTCCTTACTTACTTTACTGACACATAGCGTGAGCTAAGCTCCGCACGGTGGAACCTCGGTGAGTTGTGCGCAGTTATTACTGGGTTACTTCTGGGCTTTCGGACACGACGTCGGAAACGCTAGAGTGGGGAAGGCGCTTGGTCGGGTAGGTGACAAATTGAAAGCTTCGAGCCATTTTCAGGCCTCTGAAGAAGACGAGAAGGTCGAAACGTCGGGCCAATAAAAGGTTCTATCTAACAACCTTGTTCGGCAGAAATAAGTTAATATTCGACATCATGCCAAGGTTACAAGAAGGGACAACTTGGAGATTATTAGTGCGAATGCCAGCCCGAGGTGGCGGATAGCCAACGAAATCTTTTGCAAAACTTCCAGAGCACTCGAAGACCGTTGAAAAAAGTGGCACTGAAGGTCAGCAGAGGTCGCTAGCGAGAGATTGTGCGGCACAAAAGTCGGGGCGGCGCCAGCCCGAGGGGTGGCGCGAGCTAGACTAAAATTCTTTTAAACTGCCCAGAGCACTTCAAAGACTGGGAAAAACGTGGATTAAGGTCAGCAGAGGGTCGCCGGTGAGGATTGTGGGGCACAAAAATTTGCGGGCGGAGCCTAGACCCGAGTGCGGCGAGCCAGACCAAAATCGGGAAAACTGTCCCAGAGCACTCGAAGACCGGAAAAAAGTGGACTTAAGTCAGCACGCCAGGTCGCGAGTGTCAGCAACTGTTGCTGCAACAAAAATTGGTGGCGACGACCAGCCCGAGGTGGGCGGAGTCAGACAAAAGATCGGCAAAACGGTCCCAGAGCACTCCGAAGACCGGAATAAAGTGAATTCAGGTCAGCATGGGGTCGCCGATTGAGAAATGTGGGGTATACATATGTGGGCGGAGCCAGCCCAAGGTGCGGGTCAGAACGAAAGAAACTGTCTGTAAAACGGTTCCAGAGCACTCCGAAGACCGAAAAAATGATTAAGGTCAGCAGAGGTCGCCGGTGAGGATTGTGGGGCACAAACATTGTGGGCGGCCGCCGAGGTGGGTCAGACGAAAACTGTTTTCTGAAACTGGTTCCAGAGCCACTCTGAGACGGAATAAAGTAATTCAGGGTCAGCATGGGGTCGCCGATTTGAGAAATGTGGGGTAACATATGGGGGGGCCAGTCGAGGATGGGCGAGCAGAAGAAGATCGGCAAAACTTGTCCCAGAGCACTTCAAACACCGAAAAGAAAAGTGGAATTAAAGGCGGAACCCGACATTCAGACTTTTGATGAGTTGTGCGGCTCAAATACTTATAACAAGGTAGCAAGTAACCCCTCAGTAAAGAAAAATCAGCAAGAAATCATAGGAAAGGCTCTATATAGAACCCTTGCCTAACTGAGTGTACGTCAGGCAAAGAGAATAAAAAACAAAAACGAGGGCGATCGCACCGAGTTCTCACATTGCTTGATATCAGCTGTTTTCCCTTATCACCTCACTCTCACCACTCGACGTGGAGAGAAGCAGCAACGAAACAACCGCACCATCAGGTAACCACTAGAAATGAATGGTGGGCGGTGCCAATGATTGTAGGTTGGGTCAATGATAAGAACGACGCATCGATGGCTTCCTCACGCGTTTTTGGCGCCGCAGAGTGGTGTATGTTGTTGCCTCAGCGGACCTCACTTGCCTCATCACGAAGGAGAGCGAAAACACCTGAACGCGCGCGCTGCCTTTAAAGGGTTCAGCATTAGGCCCGTCAACAGTGATGATTGTGGGCAGGGCACAAAAATTGGGGGCGGAGTTCGAGGTGGGCGGAGCCAGACCAAAATTCTGCAGAACGGTTCCAGAACACTTCAGACACCGGAAAAAAGTGGGAGTGGCATTGAGGTCAAGCAGGGGTCGCCGTCGAGAGTTGTAGCGCAATAAAACATTGATGGGCGGGCCCTTCTCCGAGGTCGGGCGAATCAGGACGAAGAATCTTGTAATAGTAAGGTCAAGAAGTAAACGCTTCAGACACCTCGCGAAAAGAGTGGCAGAGTAACAGAACAAAAAGGCGGCATATCAGTTGAAGTGTTAGAAATGTGGAAGAAATTACGCGTGGCGAAGCGGCGCGCCCGGCGCAGCCGTTGGCCGTATCAAGAGGCACCGCTGGCGTTAGCCGGCGAGCCGACTGGTACACTATAACTAAACACTGTATTTTTATTATATTAACTCCGTTTACTGCGGTAACTTCCATTCTTCCTACCCTCATATCCTGCCGTGATTGCACGACCTCCATCATCCTAGTAATGAACGGCACCTTGCTGCTAACAAGCACAACTTCGCCGATACGTGCGCCTCGGGCAGACGCGGCGCACGGCTTCGAACCACGCCCAGCACTACTAGAATTAGACAGCATGTGCCCGACCACACTGAAGTGCAGGCACGGGGCACCTTACGGTCCCCTTGACATCATGGCGGCAGAGAGTACCCTACGGCTCCTTTCCCTTCCAAGGGCAAGAAGCGCGCTGACAGACTGGCAGCACTCTTATAAGGCTCCTGCTGAGCGGGCCACGACGCGGCTTGCGGTTCTTTGTCACCTATTCGACCGTTTGGCAGGTCAGAGCCGAGGCGCATGGCACCCGGCAACCGCAGTCGCAAATGCAACGGGCATTCCTTCATCTACCCTATCTCCGAAAAGGCAGACGAGTAGAAAAGAGGTTTTTTCTGGCTTTGGTCACTACCCTCCCCCTCACCTCAAGTATCTCCTCCCTGGTTTGCGTAAGAACACCGATCATGATCACAAACGCCTCTCAGGTCCACTGCATGACTTCAGTAAGTAAAATCCCAGAAAGCCTAGTATTGGTATATCACCAGTCTTCGCTTCGCTAGGCACACTTCATGATGGGAACGGAATTTGTTCTTTCACCTAGCTATCCATAATGCGCTATTTTCGTCGAGTAGTATTTAGCAGTTGGAGCGACGCACGCGCGAGCTCACATCCAGTTGCCACGCGATCAGCTCGAGCAATGGATTGGGGATAGTACTCAGTGGCTGTCTTGATAGGTGAAGGTCATCTATCGCAATCACAACAACATCTTTAGAATGGCCTACTTTAATTATGGATCAGCCTTGCCTGCTACTAATCCTTATATCAACCGTGCACTACGCTCCCCCCTCCCCTCACCGTTCCCCCTCCCTACTGCATCCTTCCCTTGCACATGCTCAGGTCCGGCTGAGCACGTGCAAGGGGAGAAAGCAGAACGCACTGGGCCCCCCCCTCCCCCTCCTCGGTTCCATCCCACTCTGCCCCCGCACGATTGATACATCCGCACCAATCGATAGCGGTTTTCCTAGTGGTCGTTTTCTCCTCTCACTAACTCAAGCCGGTGAGGCAGTCTGTGCCGAACAGCATACATACATACAAACCTGCATACAAACATACAAACCGACACAGAAAATTAGTGGTTTACAGAATGGAAGGATTACTAATTCGCTCTTCATCTCATCCATGCCTTTTTGCTATCGTTAATGATTTCCGGTCTCGGCTTGGAACAGTTTGATTACTCGGAAGAGCAGAGCGATTCGTTATGGTCGTGCCTTTCTTGAAAAGAGCAGGAAGATTACAAAATAAGTATCCAACCTTATTGGGAATATTTGGCAATTGAGAAGGCGCGTCTACGGACTCAGTTGTGAAGGAGGTGGAGGCTGTCGCTGTAAGAGTGCAGGCAGCAGTAGGGGAACGTTGAAGCACCTGAATCCGAAGGTGACGCTGCCCTGGACCGTCACCTTCGTTCGGTAGATTGTATAGCGTCACAGAGTACAAACGAACCCCGCTGGATTACACCCCCTCAATTCTTCGAATACGGCGTTCATGTTACACATAATTAAATAGGCCTATGCAGGAGCAGAAGTTCCAGGTTATTAACAGGAAGATCCTCCTCTATTCCTTTCGAAGTTGTTCTGTTTGCAAACGTAAGGGTGACCCAACAATTTTCACTCAATCTATTTTTTAATGGACTTTCTCTGGGTCGTGTACATGAAGTGAGCAACCAAGACGACCGGCGGCTTCAGTTGACCGCGGCTATTCGTCCCGTACATCGGTCATTGCGGGAAGTGGTGTTCAATGAATTCATGCATGACTGGAACAATTGATCTGCATTTTTTATTGCTGTCTTAGGCCCAATGAAAAAGTTAGTGAATTTAATCATTCTAGAACATAATTTTGCAACATCAAAGCCTTTCCATTTGGTTCGCGGTTGGACAATATGTCAATAGCCTTTTTGAATTAAGTTTTAATGCCTAACTGTTTCGATTTTGCCCAATAACTGTGCAGACAACAGTACACTCAACCGCGGGATCCTGGTCCTTGCCGTAAAAGAAAGCGAAAGGGTCCTGTCGCCATGTAGCGTGTCACTTTGACTCACAGCCCATCAAAACCTGTTCGCCGTAGTGCCCACGGCAAGCCACACACCTAACGCATAGCCGAACGCGCTTATTTTGTGCGCCTTCACTTCTGCCGTTAGTTCCTGATACGAGTGAGTGTGTCTTTGCGATGCCTCAGGATCGACAGAAACTGCGCCGGACTTTGCGCACGTACTGTGGGTATGCGAGAAGCACTCGCACTCGGATATACTATCCTCTAGCCCATTCCCGTGCGCTTGAGCGAAGAAAGTGGGAAGCTACCGCGGCTGCGGACCCACTTACCTCGCACATGACAAGGTCTGTCCTCAAGAGGTGAGTGTGCAGTTTCTCTTCGATATACACTTACATTTTCCTCCTCCGCCGTAATTAGACGTTGCTTCAAAAGCATTCAGGCAATCAAATGAGAAGCTCTTCAACCCCTATCAATTTTTCGGTAACGCAGGATCTTGGCCACGAGGCTTTCCCCTGGAATACTTACAGGTGATTCCAAACGAGATTGAGATTAGCGTTCTGCTGCTCAGTAGGACTATTTCGAATATATTCGTAGCCCATTGTCTTGCACAAGCTTTTCAGAACCATACCAATGATCGCGACCAATTCTGCCTATGTCACAAAATGCGTACGGCTGCAGTACAGCAAGGTCTCGTACACAACGATCCTGACGTCGATGCTGTATTCAGGTATGCACAAGTTAACACGGGGGAGGGGGGGGGGTGTATGACGTGAGTTCGCGATGTGAAAGGACTTTGTTCTCCACACCAGTGGACGTATATATAGAAAGCTCTACAGAAAAATATTTACTCTTCGAAAAAACCCAGTACTTCAACTAGCGTAATTTCACTTGAGCAACTATCACTAGCTGTTATCAGGCTACTAATGCTGACAAACGAAGCGGTCTTAACGAGGAATTCAGCAGAATGGCACCGCCGATAGTGCTCGAAGCAGGTTAGTTTGTTTTACAAGTGGCTCTTGATTTGGACGGTTGGCGAAGGTTGGCGAAGGGATTACTCTGTCAGGGCGTGCAGCAAATTTTTTCCGACACAAAAGAATAGGAAATTGTGGTTTTCTTAATTCTATTGAAGAAGTCACAGGAAAATCTTGAAAATATCCTCTCGTTTTTAAAGAGCAGACACGCAACAAAGAACCTTTGAGACCACTCCTTTGTTTTCTCCCGGTTCCTGTTGAGAGGACTCGCAAAGAAAAGCAGCGAACTTTGAGTGATTCCAGTGGCCAGTACACCACTTTCGCTGGCTGCCCAATAAAATACTCTGTCAGGGCGAGCAATAAACGTTTATTTACACATCCGACTCCCTCGATACATGTATCTATGACTTTGCATATAGAAGCGAGATGAACGGCGGGAAAAGAAATGGAGGTAACTGCAACTCAAACGCAACTACAGAGGTCGTGAAGAATTCACCATCTATTCATAAATCGTTGAGGTGTAGGTTTTCGCCGAAGGTGCAAGCGCATTACTCATTCCACATCGTCTTCGTTTGTTACGTTGAATTCTGCTGTCAATTCACAAACAGCTGTAATAGCTTTTGTGTTCCTGGCGGGTTACCACAATTTCGGTGCATCTCGTTAGTGGCAGCGTCGCAACGACAGAAGACTTGGTGTTTTCAAGCTTATCGTTTATCGTTGCTCCCTCATGGCCTCGTTACAAGCGCCTGTTTCCGATGATTCCTTCGTGATGATCGACACTTCTACGGCGTATGATGAGAAGGGTCCCCATACACAGGTCCAGCACTCTGTTCAGCGTGATAACTACATTTTTTTTTGCGCAACTGCGTTTTGTACCTCTCCTCTTCGATCTTTCTGGGGCTATTGCTATTATTGTGAATTGCGAGTTTTCATTTTCATTGCGGACCCCCGTACTAAACG
This sequence comes from Cooperia oncophora, assembly GCA_036418165.1. Lineage (NCBI taxonomy): Eukaryota > Metazoa > Nematoda > Chromadorea > Rhabditida > Trichostrongylidae > Cooperia > Cooperia oncophora. Next base: position 16,515 of record MU928232.1, read on the forward strand.
CATCTCCCGATCATTTATCATTTATCTAGAAATCCATGAGTATTTCCTTTTTTCATCGCGTCATGAGGTAAGCATCTTTCTGAACGAAGATGTGTTTTGACAGCAGTGGAACATGAAAGGAGAGAAAAACCAATCCAATAAAAACGCTGCATAGAAACGATTTAATGACACACCATGTGGGTCATGCGATCCGGTAAGTGCTGAATCAAAGTTCGTTCTTCAAACAACGAACTTCGACTAGATGTGACTGACTGATGTCTAGTTCGACTCCTCCCGTCCACATTTATGTCGTTTTGTAGAACTTCCTTTTTTTCAAAGTTTCCGCATTTTTGGGATGCCACGCGAAACTCACTATGTGAAGTGACACACTCCACCCACTCTGTAGGAAGCCCTTACTTTCGCGAAATGCCTCAAATTAGCCAGTTAGAGCATCAACTGATAGTCCAGATTCTCTTTGATCAGTGAGAACAAAAAAAAAAACAGGAAAATTTTGTCCCGAGTAACGAAGGACTCTGTCAATTTTAGATTGACGGCGTTCACGGCACTGGACATCGTTTCAAATTCCTGCTTAATCGACCGCCAGCCCTGAAAGAGAATCTCGGTACGACCCCATATCTAATTCCCGGTTTCTCTTCAAGTGAAGCGGAGCGGATGTGCAAAATGCCCCACCCAAGTTGAACTACGCCTAGAAGGTCAGAAAAATATAGATACCTTCCTTATAACTATTTCAGGAACGTACGCACCATGGAACTCGCAGAACACTTTGTTTCATAAGAAAGCCTTTTTCACGCTTTTCTTGCCTACAACAGTGACGTTTCGGTAGGTTTGCCACATATATATCTTGAAGTGCTAGTGATGTCAATTAATAAAATTACTACGTACGGACATATGGCGGTCGTATATAGCCCAAAAGCTTCTGCATATGATCGGAGAGACAGTGGCGTTCTATCCACCCAATGCTGTGCAATACAGAAACGCTCATGATTACTTAGCCGATTTCGAGGATGAAAGGTACGCTTCGCTTTGAGAGCGCCTGGCGCAGGCGTATGCATCGGTCGACGAAGAATAATGGCACGCTAATGCATCTCGGCTCGCGATCACATCGCCTATGGCCAGGGCCAGCATACACGGAGCTGAATGTGCAGTCTGTCTTCAGGAGACCAAATTTCTCCAGGGGGATACTTTCCCGGTCACAAGAAACTGAAGCTAAAAGTTCGTCGAGGAAATCGAGGCGAATTTCAAAAATTGCTATGTGTACTCAGTGAGGTTGTGTTCAAAGCGATGTTTGCCTACGCCCACCTTCAGAAAAGGTTCGAGAAACCCTACGTGCGTTAACTGGATCAGAATGATCCAAATTTTGGCACAAGGAAGTTCCAGAATTACTATTTTCTGAACTAAACCTCTAACAAGTACCACTACAGGGATGTCTACCTCAAATCAGGAAAGCTCATCGAGTTTCTTGATAAATGGAATTGCACACATGCAGAAATGGACAAATGTACTGCGTTGCTTGCACAGCAACTTTGGTAAGTATTTCATATTCCACAATACGACAGGGTGCAACTTGTTTCCCTGAGGTGAACAAAAACAATCAGACCCGCCCCACAGTATCCTTGACCGCAGAAAAAGCCACTGAAATGATATTATACACAACAGCCACAGCCTCAGTCGGCTGGCCGTTTCAGGCAGACGTGTCGTCTCGGGCCCTTCTTTTGGACAACAGCCGATCGATCAGTGATCGATGGCCGGAAGGAAGAAAAGCAGGTAGCCCAGCAACCCTTACGGAGTTGTTATAGTGGGCGCCGTAGTAGCTCGATAATGACGAATGACCCAGGACCAGACCTTATGTAAAACCCCTTTGGGAACAAAACTCTTCTTCTTAAGGTACTATAAACGAGGTGGAGACGGAATTGTCGTTTTCCTTGCTCATTCCTGCGCCGCCTTTTCTACTCCGATGAGAGGGGTCGCCAATGAGGAAAGCACAATCGTAAGGCAATCCGGCTCATGTTATCTATTCGTGCGATGTTGCCCTTGAAGGCCACGCTTCTGCCGATACTAGAAGGCAGGCTCCATTTCCGAGCACAGGGTAATTAAATTTAGAACTGTCTTAGGAACATTTCGGACCCTATTACTTGCATCTGCGAATGGACCTTAACCATGGCGACCTGCGTTATCAGGTGGCGGCAGGAACGTTCATCTGTCTGGTGCCTGCAGTCATGTAGTCCACGATATCCCAGTTTTCTGTATCGCTCGGTAATGATGATCATTTAGGTGTTCTCACCTTCTTCACACCCGTGTATTACGCGGAAAAAAGCGCAAACGAGCTATTTTCCTCAAAGGTCACTGCATTTTCCTCAAAGGTCAACTGCACATGGGGTTATTAAGCAACGAATTGTTCGATTCAGGTAGTCGCAGTATACAGTTCCACTCAGAGGACGTGTCCAGGGAAGGCGTTCATTGCAACTTGGCATACAGTCCTCATCATTACGTACTGTCGGGGCGGTTCAGTGCGGCTGCGTTTGGCGCGGTGCCAAACCCGCTCTCCACCAGTATTTAAAGCGAGCAAATGATATGACTGTATTATATCCTCCGTATTACTCGTTTTCTACCACTTTTTGCTCAGGCGATACGCCGTTTCAACAAAAAGGCTGAGAACGGGCCCTTCAACAGTTCGTGCGCAGCCTCACACCACTGCGCTGACACGCCCCACCCGCCGTCCGCCAATGATGAGGACGTGTGCTTTCTCCAAACAAACTCGCATCGCTTGCCAGCTTCCACAATAGCAGGAGAACGGGCTGACACCGCGCCAAATTCAACTCCGTGGCTTGCCCCAGCATCTTCAGGAGCAAGAGTATGCGATCCTGATCACTGCGGATTGACGTGTGCAACGCGGTCCCAAATGGGTGTTCGGTCTCGATTGCTCTACAATGCCGTGATCGGCTAGGTGGCTCGATTTAGAGGCAGGCCAACCAATGAATGAAACACCACAAGGTGCGAAGCCGCTGATTGTTGAACGATAATTAGAGGTGAATGTGATGTAAAGTGTATGTTCCCTCGAGTCACGACACAAAGGACATTCTCACTTGTTCTGTCGTTAGCGAAGCTCAGCGTTCCATGCTATAGCGATAGTTTTCCGTTTTTTCAGTGAACGCGAATTTTGGGGCTGCTGATGATGCGCTCCTCGTACAGAAATGGTTGAAGGATTTACGGAAGACAGGGTAATTCTTCTGACAAGAACGTCAGCTTCTTTCGAACTTCATAGAATTAAGTCTTTTGAGATAACATATTCAATCATTCATTTGTTTTGACTTTAAGACGACGAATTCAAAATTCGTCAATCCCATTCAGTAAGGCTACACGGAGTAAAGATGTGAAGCGACGACACGGCGCAACAAAAAAAAATAAAAAAAAAAAAAAAAAAAATGAGCGGCACCGTGATAGCGTTGGGGATCCCCACCGAAGCGCGTCTTTTTCGAATGACTGCCCAAGCGGAGAGAAATGATTCACCCCCATCATAAGAAAAGGGTCGTATTCATCCGCTGAGTGAGTCGGGGATGTACTCGCTTATGACTTTCCCTTCCCGCTTTTGGTCCGGTGCACTGCATACCTCCCCTCCCCTCCCTCTCGACGGTGGTTGTACAAGGGAATAACGGGGAAAAATCAAAGGGAGCCAGGAGAATTTAGAAGATGACTGAATTTAGAAAATGAATTTAGAAAGGGGAATGGGAGGCGCGGACGGAGCCCTTACGAGGCAGATTTTCAACCAATAGTATCTCTTGTTACCCCGCCCCCTACCCTCCGAGAACTGTGAAATACTGTAGGAAGTTGACTGGAAACGCTATCAGTGATAAGTTACTGATCTCAAAGCGTATGACGAAATGAAAGAAAACATTGAAACACACTATTGATCTCTCATCTCCTACTTGCAGATATCAGTTCCCACTTCAAAAGGAAACATGGCAATGAATATGTAGCAATCGATGAAAAATCTCGACAAGTGAACTGCCGTCGGGCAGCCGTTGAATTCGAAAACGAACCGGCAGACAAGGAGCAGGTACGATTGCAAGAAAATCGTGGCTCCTATGCCTACTCATAAATAACTCCCAGATTGCCTACGCTAAAATCGGTTTGCGTTTCTGTGGGCCAGGGGATCTACGGAGACGAATGAAACGAAATTTAAATGAAACGAGCAGGAAATGGCTAGTATTCGCTAGCTAATTGACTCGACATCCTGAAGCACTTTTACGTTCAATTCAATTAGGTCCTGCTGCGAACGTCGCACACTTGAATTTCGCTCCCTTTGCAACGCCGCTTCTACTGGAGTGTAGATCCTACCGCACCTAAGCAATCGGAATTAGCCGCTCTGCCTCTGCTCTGAGGTGACCATGAAACACCGTCATTTGCCGGAGCGACGTCGCAAGCGACTTCAAACTAGCGCGGCGAATTACCATTGTCTTCTCACATATCAACCCACACCTGCGATTAGCCTATTCTATATTGTGGCATGAGGCATTCTTTCTGAGCACTTCAAGCTAAGAAAGTCAAAGGCTAAGTCATAGTAATACCTTTTTGCGAAGAACTCCACGACGTTCGCAACCATCTCGAGCGATTCCTAATCGGATAGCGCAACGTTCACAATCAGCGAATCAAAATCGCGCGATTTTCCAATCGTCTGCGACAGTACGCCTCCCAATGCTAATCTTTGGTTCGCTGCTACTGCTGCTTCAGTAACAGTAAAAAAAGAACTGCGAAATTTTGCAGCGGTTCAACGACTATCGGAGGAGCGCGGTCGGCCCCAGTCACGCGACAGAATCGCTAGAGTTCGCAACCATGAACATTGCCTATTCGGCTCCGCTAAGGTGCTGCAGTGACAAGCGGCACCGCTTGCATATGCCGAGTCAATGTCAGATTCCTGATTGACCCTTCACGAGTATAATACGGTCTTACCTTCTCCTCTACAGCTAGCCAGTAGGTAGCGGACTTATCGGGTTAACATAAGACGCTGACTTGTAGGTCCACAAGTTAGTGTATTGCTTCAATCACATTTGGAGTTGAGGTGAACATTTTATTTCTTATAATGGAACCAGTTTCAGGATCACCAGCGATCAATAAAGAAAATCAATGCCTTTGGTGATCTTTCCGACTGGTGTGCAGCAGCAAATTTTCCGAGTAGGAATTTTCAGTGGCACTCATTTGGTCACTAACATACTCGTGCTTACTAACTGATCGTAGTTCTAGGCTGAAATCTAGTGGTGGGACCTAACGTGAGCTTATCTTTCACTACAAAGGAATTTTCACATGTTCCTCGGATAACGCCAGAAATGCTAGAGGTACTAGGCTTTAGGAGAGACAGTGTGCGAGTCTTGAGTTCTGAGCCATGGTTAGGCCTTGAAAACTGACGAAAAGGTCGAAGCGTTGGCCACCTAGAAACCTCGCAGCAGAAACAGAAGAACAGAACAGTTTCGAGTAGGAGTTCAAGCCAACAACCCTAGTTGATGAGAAGACAAGCAAAAACCTGCGGTGCAAGCTGAATAGTTTGAAAGGCGCGTTGCTTTCGAAGAATTCACGGGATATCGATCACTGCCAAGAACCAAGGGGTTTCACCCTACCGGATTTGTCAGTCGGAAGCAAGAGAAGGTTCATTAAGGAAGGAGAATCGCATAGCTGAATATCGACCGTCCCCCTAGGCCATCGCACGGCCCTCACTCAGTGATTTCATTTCGGAGGTTCAAAGAGACGATTAACGCCGATGTTATGGCGAAGACGTGGGTGGAGACACATAACCACTGTCCTTCTCCGTTGACACGTCTCTACTATCAGTGGTGTCAGAAGGGGGAGGGGCACCCAGGAGTAAAAGGCAATAATGGAGTGTTTCCAACCATGTCTCCACCCCCACAATTGCCGTGGACCTTTTACCATTAAACGATGCTATTCCTTCTGTGTGTGTACTAATAGTTGAATGCTCTTCAGATTTCTCTCACTCCCTACCATCACCGAAGCAAACGACGAGATACCAACGCCGATCACAAAAGTCCTATCAGGACTTAGAGATACGGTATGTTTTTAAAGTTACGACTCTTGCACTTCAGACTTGTCACTGTTATCACCTCAAATTTCGTTTTCTACCCAGCAACCTTGCTAGCCTAAGTCACGACAGGGAAAATTCGGAAAAAGGGAAAATGTGTGTTCGACGGCGACACATTCAATTGCGATTGGTCGCCTGACTCCAGCTCCACCCACTTTGCAAGCAATTCGCCAAGGGATGTATTGAAACTGCCGAAAACTTGTTGCAACACGTCCTGAGGAAACAGCGCAAGGAATATTGTACAAACGTTCGGAGGAGAGAAGCAAGCCATATAGAGAAGCAAGCATATGGTCTTGATTTTGAATGAAGTTCTGAATATGATCTCCGCGGAGGTGAGGTTTGGTGCGACGCCAGTTCGATTTCCAGCAGTTGTTGTCACTTGCCCCTTCAGCAGCTGGAGGAGGACAGGGCACATCGTTGTTGGGGATTCCCCAAGCAGGGGGTCGTACTTGGCCGCTGGGAGAGGGGGGTCGTAGTCCCTCACTCAGTAACGAGCAGCGCAAAGGTGTCAGTAAGCTGGTCCTGTATAGCGAAACTTGCTTTGTAGAGAACCCGGATGTGTAAAAAAATAGTACAAAACTTTCATCAACTGAACTAATCCAAATTAACTGGAAACATTAATAAGTTGGCATCATTTCGTAAGTACATAGATGACTAAACAGTACAACTCATACCCTGGTTCGCTGCGGATGATGGGGCGTGTCCGAGCGACCGCGCTTGGTACGGCGCCAACCTGTTTTTTTCTTTCGACAAACGACAGGACTACCATATCGTTCGTATCAGACGTTTTCCAGCAGTTGGTCTCCTTTATCGGACATAGCCGCGGACACGCCCCATCATCCGCAACGGACAAGACTGTAAGCAAGTGCATAGGTTGGCCATGGACCTCCCCAAATCCTACAAACACATCTGCTCGCGTAGACAGG
>MU928536.1:2439-12822 GCA_036418165.1 Cooperia oncophora
TAACCACTACTACGACATGATCGAATGCCACGCCCACTCCGTTCCAGAGATAAAGAGTGTACTAGTGCGGTTCATAACTGAGGTCTAAAAAAAAAGAAAACAAAGTACAAGTAACCCTAGCGCGTTTAAACAACATTCCTGGAAACAAGACTGCCATTAACACGCAGACAATGGTGTCTGCCAGTATATTTTCTAAGAATAAAGATGGACGAACAGCCAAGTTTGTCGTAAAGGTGTCCCTGGGGGTAGCTTGTCCCTCTGAAATGAATACCACAGCTGCTTGGCACGAAACTACCTGGCGCCCGCGCCACAGGCGCCGGCGCCAAAATGTCCTAGATCACCAAATTTCCTGAAAACTTGTCCCTAGGGGTAGTTCGACCCCCTAAACAAGAATATCATATCCACTTGATGCGTTGACGACGATTTCCGTCAATGGTGGACGAAAGCCACTTTGTCTTGTGGGACGGCGTCACCCAATGCTGTCCGACAGTTATTATATAACTCAAATCTGCGCAATTGTTTCATTTTCTTTTCATAAAATTAGTTCAAGAACAAACATTCTGGGCCAAGTGGTAGCTTTGCAGGTCAACAGATTCATTTGCATATGTGTTAGTCTCATATATGCTCTGGTAACTGTTACCTTGAATGCGAGACTCACTGTGGAGTGGCGCAGACTACTCATTGAGAAAAACTCTAAACGTGGTCGTCAGGAATTGGTGAGAAAATCTGATGTTTTAATCTGATGTTTTAATTAAAGACTCACACATCTGAAGTTGAGAATGCGTTTTCCATCACATTACAAAAAGTTGTGCCTTTCTTGACGAATCAGCCCTTCCCTTAAAAGCATTAAAAGAGGGAGAGAGAGGGAGACACCCAGTAGCAAGGCTGTCCGGTCATGAAGTGGATCATCAAAGTTTACGGCGCACGGTTTGGCAACCTGTACAAAAGACCCAGGTGTGATGTTCCTGAGACATTTCTCTGTAAGTATGAGCAAACATTCCACCCTGGCTTTGGTAAAGACAAGGTGAGGCCATACGTCGTAACTGTTTGAAAAGGGGGCTTAACACCTGCCTGCAGTAATGGCGTCAGACCGCAGCAGATCTGTTATTTCTAGGTCAAGCCATGAGTAGTCAGGACGTTAGCGAGAACCGCCATGAAACGGGGCAGCGACAGTGTTTATTGAGGCAACTACCCCGTCAGTGACCTCATGTCTCCGCTCATATGCTCATCGTGATAAAGTTACTTTTGCTAGAATCCAGGCTTGCGCATCACGATCTGGGAAACAAACTCACGGCACTTGTACTTCTGTAAACAAATACATACGCAAATAAGTATACTCGAAATTCCTGAGACCGGATAGGCGTGGCCGCATGTTTTAACTTAACCTGAAGGTGTCTATGCTTCTGGTGAGATGTTTTCATCTTTATCAATTGTTTTCGTGTCCCTGTCCGACACAGAATAAGATGACAGCTGCCCCCGACTGGAATATCCACGAGTAACAAGTTTCGTGCCATGTTCAAATGCCACGCCTACACTGACTCAGGGATAAGGAGTGTAAAAACTAGGACTCTTATATCTCCCGTTAAATGATTTCTGACTGTGTTTCCTTCAAGGCCTGCTCCTGAACACACCGTTTGTGTTCTTCTTCACTATGTTATTGTGCTTTCAATAGACTGTAAGGGGAATCGCTGTGCTCACGAATAATGATCAACTGAATTCATTCGGCGAAAGTTCACGTTGGTTTCAAGCTCTTATTTATTTCAGACTGGAGAAGTGGGTGATGCTGGTGTCAGTTGATCTGTACGCTGAAAAACTGCAAGGCGTGATGGATGTGATGCGGTCTCATCGGAGGGAGATGTGCGGCACTCGTCTTAGCATAAAGGCCTAAGACTGCGTTTGCAGTCTGCGTCATTGAACTGAGGAAGAATCAGCTGAAAAAAGATTGAATATGTAACAGTTTGGTTCGTCGCGTTGAAAATCCTCAGAATGAAGAGTCGGTGAAATGGAGATTGTTGAGCAATGGACGCTGAACTGCTTTCTGTTCTCATGCAGTTTCCCATTCTGTCAATTCCGCAGTCCCATCACTGTGATATCTGTACTTCCTTTTTTCGCGAACTGTCCATTTGCCACGACTCTACTATGCATTATTGCAGTCTAAGGAAACGGCCCAAGCACAAGACGATAGGGGTGGTTGGTATATCACTCATACTTGGCGTCTGCCCCTTGCCGATTCACGTAACCCATTTCCAATCCGAAATTGGGGTGATTGGGTAGGCGTTAGTATCTCCCACCTTCCTCACAAGTCTCTTCTCTTGCGTATTCATCGTGTAATCTCATTCGGGAGAGCCAGTTTCCCCTCGAGTGCAATGCACAAAGCAAACTTCAGCTCATATCTGGTGCCTGAGAGGCATGTCTTTGGAATCATTCAGCTGTGAGGTATCGGCGTAACTGGAGGGGAGCCGGGTTAAAAAGAAGTAGCGGAGCATGGGTACTAGAGCCTGTAGGCAGGAAGACGTTCTCTTTATTTCATCCGTGAGCTGTCAAAAGGTCACAGATACTCAACCCAGCAGCGCACACAACTTTGTCCGACGGATCGCCTCTCTAGCTGCCGTGATATGGGATATACTTAGGACAGAAAGGGACGAAGACACCTGCTCATTAACCACTTCAATCATGTACGAGTCTATGCCTGAGGTAAAGCATCAGTGCTTGAAGATCAAGGTGAACAAATCACAGCGATAGTAGCAAACTTTACGACAATATCAACATGGGTCTCAACAGGAGCTGGGACATTTTTGTGGCATCTCTACAAAGACACTGTCGAAGATTTGTGATAATCAAGACAAAGCCGAAAGAAGTCCTCAACTACAAGACGGGCACTACTTGCAGGAGAACCTCGTACTGAAGAAAGACCCATTCCCGTTACTGGTAGACATTACCCCTCCAGAAAAATTGTTGGAGAAGGGAAGAAGCGCATTCAGCCGCCTATTAAGGGTAAAAAAACTGATCCGATCGTGATGATTTGCCGATTAGTGCGACCATTTGTGGACGCGTCATTGTAGGAGGCTGCACGGATTGGTATGCAAAGTCTTATTAGAATGATTAGAGACTGATTTCCTTTGGGGAAAAGCATCACGTAAGGCTTTGCTCAAAGTCGCGGAATCCTATAATTTGCGAGTTTGAGCAAAGCCGACGATTTTTGAATTCCGTGTTCATCGTACATGCCTAGAGCATTTATCGTGCCCGTTGTCTCCGCAAATACTAAGGTTTTCAAATTCAGTAGTCCCTCCTGCTTTTGTCTAATGTGCCCACCAGCAACCCATAGGCAATAACACTTAAACTCACTGCCGTATACACACTTTCCTGAAATCAGTTGGAAAAGATTTTTCAGTTTTACTGGATAAACGACTCTATGACTGGTATATCTCCCCTCTCTTTGCTGCTGTTCTCTTCGGAACTTCGCCAGGCTATTGCAAAGTTCTTCAAATGCACGAGACACCAGAGAAGTACCACTGATATCTGTGTTGTCACTCATTGGGCTGCGTTAACAACCAGGTAAACAAGTCTTACTATTGCTTTATCCACCAAACAAGGATCTACGACTCAGAGCATTGTAGCAGGATCAACATCCACGATAGGTCGCCGAAATAGGCGAATATCGCACGCTTTCACGCTGCCACATTCGTTTTTCGATCCTACTTTCGCAGCCGCTGAAGCTGCTCTAATGTTCTGAGAAAATGGCTCAAAAGCTGCGTCTTTTGAGGCAGCGTCTCAGGCTTCGCGACGGTAGAGCTTCGGTCGCGCGATTTGATGTACAGCTTCCACTGCAGTCTTTAACGTCCTCTTGCACTTTCTTTCCAGAGATTATATGTTAGATATGTTCAGCCAAGTCACCTTCTGCACGCTAGAAAATGATTCAATTCGTCCGCGTGTATGTTTCAGAAATGGAATAAGCAGAGCGAGCAGCATGCCATGAAGCACCGACAGCCCCTTCATCTTTTCTCTGCTATCTTTTCTTCGGAATAAATTCGTTTAACCTGCATTCTTTTGTAGAGAAATGAACGACCCACGCTCTTATGAATCACTCTCTCATGTGATTCCCTGAGTTACTGACCAGTCTGAATGTCTTGTTTTCTCCTTATCACGACAAGAGAAGCAAGGTAATCGAAGGGAGGAAAAACCGCCGGTCCGTGAAACCCGCACACTGGCGCAATCTTAGAGCATCTTGATATCCCCTCTCTCTTCTCTGGAAGACAGTGTAAGAGTCAGAACACAATAGAGTAGGTATTTACCGGCGCCGTCGAGGAGGTGGAAGAACATTACTAACGGGTGAAAGACAATGCTTACGCATTTTGTAGGTTCTTACCGCACACACTTCACATCCATACGGAACAGTAATTTTTTGGAACGTATATGGCCCATGCAATGAGTTGACGGGCCAGCAGATGTTCAAGTGGTGATTCTCTCTCCCAAACAAGTTTGGGGCATTTCGGTGACGGGGGCGGGGGGGCATTTCACACTTTTGCTGCTTTCCATCGACGTGTCGACTCATCTAGAGAGCTTTTTCTAGAGCTTACAAGAGCTGACGTGTTTGGACATGGTGGCTCTATGAACTTGCTCTAGCTTCACAACCAGAGTCCACAGGTTTCACCAGAGTCGTAACCCGTGCCCATTGAAGCCGTAAAAGCGCAGAATGTCCCCCTCCCCTCCGCTCCCGTCGCCGAACTGCGCCCACGAGTTCGTCGGCCCCAGAGGCCCTATAAGCTCGGTTGACGGGGCAAGGCGATCTTCAACTTGACCACGAGACCATGCGCGCAGTAAAAACGGTCCCATTTGCCCCTACGCCACTCTCTCCCGGCGTTGATACATAGGGTGATTATATAGGTTGGAAGGAAAGTCCTGTTTTTGAAAAGCTTACAGTTTCAATTCTCGATGCTCGTACATGACGTAACATGCTATGCTTGTAGGACACTCTGGGAGCTTTCCTGCAAGAGGCGTGTGAGGGCGCCTGCTCTTCCCTGGGTTTAATTACGATGTCAGTTTCACAGGAGTATCTTCGGGTCATCATCTTCTATCAGTGGCCCCGCGGCACTGGAGCACGGCAGCTGTCCGCAACATCAGCAGTGCATTGGCGGAGGACACCACTACCATCAGGACCGTCCACCTTTGGTTCGCTCGCTTCGCGAAAGGAGACACGATCCTCGAAGACAAACCTTGGTTGGGACGGCCCCAAGAAGTATAAGACTCCACCATTCTCGAAGCAGACAAGGGGGATCCAGAGCCTACCACTCAGCTGTCTTACGCAATATATTCGGAGACCTTAACTAGACAGATCGTCCACTCGCCTGTAATTGCGCTGAAACTGACCAAGAATATTGCTTGAGTGGATGCATCCTACCTTGACCGAGGGTACGGCTGTCACGGTTGTTTCCTGGTACATCTTGTTTAGGGTCTCCCATTCGCTGGCCGTCGTCAGAAAGGATTTACGGGAGACTGCTTAGTGAAATTGAGAGACAGGGTCTCTATATTTCAATCTACATACGAACCGTTTGTCATCTCTTCAAGGATAAAGATCCATTCTAAGTATTCCGAACACGTGCATGTATTCAAGAAGGTTCTCTGTGCTGGCTCCTGGAGACCAAAGGAGGTTGCCGAAACTGAGCCGTCTCCAGTGAAATAACTTTTCAACTCGGGTAGTGGGGCCACATTTGTGTCGCTCACTCCAGAGAGAGATGAAAGAGTGTTTGAGGAAAATGTACCGAATATATATCTCTGTCACCGTGCGTTCTATAGTCACGACGAGAACCCCATATGTGCTAGTGAGTCCTAATTCGCGATAATTGAGGAGCAAGGCTGGAAGACCAGTCCCCGCTCATAATATTCTCCTGACGTAGTCCCCTACGATTGCTACCTGCTCCGCTTCTAAGAAAACTTTCAGCAACTTTGATGACAGTCGAGAGGGCGCTGATTTACTCTCTCGCAGCCTTCCTCAGTTCTGGGAGAGGGGAATGCTTACCTGTCCATTGGGTGGAGCACTGTAGTGGCTAACTATGACGAGATGAGTTAGAAAATAAAAAGAGAAAAAAGTCACAACAGTGACAAGACTTTCCTTCCAACCTATATTACAGTATTGCAGACTAATGACCCACTATTATTGCACACGTCAATATGAAAAGCTCCATTATTTTGCGAATGAGCTGAATTAAACTAATTGTAGGGATGGATGTTCATCAAATAAACCTTTTATACACCTGATTCATCACAATTTACGACAGCACCTGAGTCGAGAACAGAAACGAGGGCATATAAGAAATTCTCTCTCAAAGCAATAGGATAGACCTATTCACCCGTAGGTAAGAGCATTAAGCTGCGATTAGGGACATACATATTAAATATTATAAAACGAGAACGATTCCTAAAGAAACGAAGTATGAATAGAAAAGAAGCATAGCGTTTGAGAACATTCTCAACGCGATAGCGAGGAAAGACAGACACATATCATACCGCGAACACAACCTCGCATCATGACGTCACACGTGAATAGAAACAAAGCTACTCATATTCGAATAAGTACACGTAAATATAACATGTGGAATTGGGCAATTGCTATGGAAAGATGGACACGTTGTAGATTTAAACAAAAGAATATGTCATAAATAGAAGAAGAAACTTCACAATTTCCGTTTTCTAATTCTCCGCCTCTTCCTCGGAGCATTCCAGTCCTCATCATCTCCAGAAGAAGTAGGTATTGGCATCGGACTCTGGAACAGAAGTAGGATTGAATACAACAATGGACGGAAACAAATAGGATCATTGGAAGGAAAAGCACGATTTGGAACCAAGGCACGCCACCGTTGTGATGATCACACAACGGGGGGTGGTGGTATTTGACCGCGAGGGAGTGGGGAGGGGTCGTATTTGGTCTGAGAAAATTTTTTAGTAGTTAATTTCTCTTGTTTCACGGATGGCTATAAAAGGGAAGGAGGGTCGTATTTGGCCGTTGTTGAGAGAGGGACTGCCAAAGATCTATACAACTACTATTTCCGATAGTTGAAAATGATAGTTAAATCCTGACAACCCCCTCCATTTCCCGCTCGACAGCAAAATTTTGGGGAAAAACCACAAGGAAAGTTCTGAAAAACTGGTGGGAGCTTAGGGGAAATCTGAGAAATTTTCCTGTTTCACAGTAGGTATATACCACCCCCCCCCTGTGACCCCCGCCCGCTCGACGGAAAATTCTTGGCTGAAAAACTGAAAATGTTTCGGGAAAAAATGGAAAAAAGGAAGTAGGATGTTGGGAAAATCTAGTAAAGTGGTAGGTAGCATGGGGAGGAGAGGGGGTGGTATTTGAGGACAGAATTAGGTGAGGTCGTATTTTACACGAAATGATCACAACGCGATGGCGTGCTCTGCTTGGAACAATCTATGAGAGCGCGCTCATCTTCCCAATTTTGATCGTCGCGACGATTTGGGTTCTGTCGATGAGGACTGCGGCAGGAAGCGCCTCCAAAGCTAATCAACGAACGACTACAACTGGCAGTATGAAAAGTCGGCACTATTGAACTATTCCTACCCCAAAAAACTCAAAAAAAATTTCGCTGAAACGTTGCCTATAGATGTAATTCGATGCGCTGATCACGAATATAACATTTGTTCGAGCGCTGGCGTCATTTGGCGCCATTATGCGCCAATTTGGCGCCCACCACTTTTTTCACCAAAGTCGATGGAAACTCGCATGTGGGGATTAATTGAGATCCTGGCTACGAATTCAACAATTGTTTTTGGCGCTGGCGTCATTTGACGCCATTACGCGCCAATATAATATAGCGCCATATTGGCGCATAATGGCGCCAATGGCGCCAAGCGCTCAAAACCAGTGTGATATTCGTAATCAGGATGTCGGTCAACCCCCATGTGCAAGTTTTCATCGACTTTGGTGAAAGTGTGGCGCCAGATTTGGCGCATTTATTGGCGCCAAAATGACGCAGCGTCGAAACAAATGGTAGATTATTCGTTGATCACGGGCATTCGAGGTACAATCTATAGGCACAAGTTTCAGCCGAAAAAATTTTTTGTTGAAACTTTTGGGCGTAGCGATGTGTGTCCGAAAAGTCTAATGGTTCATCCCCCTCCCTGGGACCGCGCGATCAGAGATGAGTAGATTCATCGCTGGGTCAATAAGGCTTTGACCCGCGTTGAATATGATTTGGGGGCGATGCTTAAATAACCGCCCATAGGGGTATCGCCAAACTGAAGTCACGTTCTCATGCGGTTAGGTACAATGGACAATGGTTGCTGTTTCCGTTTTGTTGCGCCAACTTCTTAACGAAGAGAAGCTTTCTTACAAGTCAACGATCAGGATTTTTCTCAGGTCAAATGCGATCACCTTTCTCAGCGGTCAAATGCGTTGTGGGGTGTGTCAGATTTAAGATCTAAAGGAAAAGGCAGCCGTACATGCTAGCAGCAAGTACAGGAACACTTAAAGACAGACCACTCGATCGTACATGGTGGACACTGGCATCCAGTAGTCCCTATAGAAAGATAAAAGCATTTAAAGTCTTCGCCGTTGATCAATCCCTTTGTGGGATGCGGCACGCATTCTACTTCCATTCAGAATCGTAGTGGCTTATTGAATGCGATGTGGCCTATACAATGACTTGCGGTGGCCAGCCGATGTACAAGTCAGTGTTTTATCCTCCCAGACGAATCTGGTACCAATTTACCGTCCCCGGAGGGTAGAAGGCTTGGTTGGCCTGGGCGGGAGTCGACCCGGGATTTGAACCCGGCGCCGCGCGAGTGGTAAGCGCGCCACTTGTCACTACACCACCTCCGCCTCTCGATATAACTCTGTAGAAAAGAGCGCCAGAACTGAAACTTTTTAGGCCGCCAGCACCTTCGTTACTTCTTGTGAAGTCGCGACGATGGGCTATCTCAGAGACCGAGGACCAGACTTCTTTCACGAAGAAGTACGCTTACGAACTGCTCGAGTGGGCGGATTGTCATCAAGTTCTTCCATAACTTTGTCCCCTATTCTGGTATTCCGCTTACTCACTGGGTTGAAGTTACTGCCAGCCCTCCTATTTGAGCTTCTCTGAACCTCAACTTGACAACGTTGCCCATTCGAGCAAACTAAGGATCCCCTACATGTTTCATCTTTACTGTCTGAGACCACTAATAATAAGAGAAAATGTCACGTACAACGAAGTCATCGTCATTGAAGGAACTCTCAGAAATAAGCTCTTGTTCAGCAATTTTTTTGGCAGCCACCCTGAAAAGTTAAAAATTTATGAAGTCATGTTCCTTTAGGTGAATGCTACAACAAATCTCACCGTGAGCTGCTTCTACTGCCGTCTAATTTTCTACAATTAATTATGTGTTTCTCGAACACTTTGGCACCTACCATCCGTCCACAAACACGACACTTAACGGTGATCTGGAAACAAACATTTGAGACAAAAACCTATGAAAAAAAGGAAGAACTTGAGTATAAAACAACTGTGGCCATGATCGTCGTATGCGGTAACCCTACACTGAGCTTCGCGCACAGTTTCTCCCACACTACGAATATTATCCTTATTGCATTCTAAGTTTTTTCTGTGAATCAAATTCTCTATAGCAAACTCGCTTGCTGTTGCAGAAGACGGGCGAGTAATCACAGTATTCGACGTTTACAGATCACCTTGTTCGGATAAGGCACGCATTCCACTAACTTTCGAATCGTAGTGGTCTATACAATGACTTGCGGGGACCAGCTGATGCCCAAGACAGTGTTCTCATCTTCCCAGAGGGATCTGATAGCATTACAGAATCCCCTGACGGTATAAGGCTGTCTGGTCTGGGTGGGAGCCGATCTGGGATCTGATCACCAGACCGCTCGCGTTACCCCCTTCCGCCTCGGAATAATCACAACAGCGATTAGGGCCAAAGACGAATCCCAGCATTTAGGTAGATCCAACTGCGAGCTTTCATATTTAGCAAAAATGAAGGATTTTCGGTTAAATGTAGAAGAACCGTGGTTTTGACATTACTTACAAATACACATACGAATACCGTGCATCAGTCGTCATCAGAAATGACCTCTCAGTAAGAATTTGTCCAGATCAAAACTAAAAAATCTAGAGCCACACGCTGTCACCGCTGGTGCTATGCAGTTAACCAGTTTGCATTTTCGTGCTCCGAAGAGACAAGTGCGCCCCAACGACAAGGTCTGGTTAATGTGTGCGCCACGTTGGTTGGCTTGGGGGTAGAAAGACGAGGCAGGTTGCAGAGAAGAGCTAACAGGAACTCACATAGTTAGACACTGTTTGCGAAAATGGGGATGGGACTCTATTAGTATCACCACGACTTTTCGTATTTGGCTCTAAAAAGAATGAAAGAGCCTGG
>MU928558.1:7985-19544 GCA_036418165.1 Cooperia oncophora
CCCCCACTTTTGTGTTCCGCTTTTGCCAAATTTAGTGAGCAACTGAGGTGAACAGCACTATTCATAGAATGGTTTCCTCCGTGTTCTGTTATTGTTAGAGAATTTCAGGATGGAATTGGCGTCGTTCCACTCGGTATCCAAGGGATATATGGGTGAATGTGGAATGAGAGGTGGTTACGTTGAGTTTTTCAACTTGGATCCTGAAGTATATGTGCTGTTCAAAAAGATGATATCCGCGAAATTGTGCTCCAGTATTCTTGGTCAAGTAAGTCATAAGCGAGCTTTTTTTATTGAAAAAAAGTGAAAGTTGGATTTTCAAGGTTATGATGGATGCTCTTGTAAATCCACCCAAGCCAGGAGAGCCATCGTATGATCTATGGTTGAAGGTTTGTGAAAATCACGAGAGTTCATACTTTTGTTTGTTCAATGGTTTTGTTTTCAGGAAAAGACTGCAGTTCTCAATTCACTGAAGGAAAGGGCTAAATTAGTGAAAGAGGCCTATGGAAGCATTGACGGTATTCTTTGCAATGAGGTCCAGGGAGCTATGTATGCTTTCCCACAATTACTGTTACCTCCTCGAGCTATTGAGAAAGCTAGGGTGAGTTCTCGACAGGATCGTTTTCTAGATGACTACTATTCACGGAAGGCGGGCAAGACAATCGCAATTTGCCAGGCCGTCACGCGCGGCGCATCGTGCGCGGTAAATTTGCAAGCGCATCAGTTTGTTGACTGAAGCTGCGAAACTCATGTGATTTGAAGCGGAGGCGGGGCTACATGCCGAGTGGTAGGGATCTTTCCCATCTCTTCAAATCCATTTTCAAATGATTGAGCAGGGCGACTGTTGTAGTTTGCATGCGCAATGGCGCTTGCCGCGCTTAGCGCAGCGATTGTCTTGTCACACCCGTAACTCACGGCTAAGTGATGAAATTCATGAATTTTTCTGTCAATGAAAGATCAGGTATGTCATCGTTAAGGGAGGTCATGTGATAAGGAGTTCACTAATGTAGTATTTGAACTGGGAGATTTTTTTTTCCTCTGATGGTCTCTGTATGGTCATTTCTTGAGGGTTTACTATGGGTAATTTGGTGTAAAGTGGTGTAATCATCATTATCTTGCTATATTGTTTGAACATTAAGCGATCGATTTCGATGTTATAGGATAGCAATGGTTTTGTAGAATTTGGGACTTGTACTATTTTAATCGCCCCTAGCAACTGGAGGGGGGCAGTGTGCAGAACTCTTTGCAAAAAGTTGGAACTACCATAACGAAGATGAGGGTTGTCTGAACCCTGAGTAGGGAGTGAGTTTTGGTGTGGGATATAATCAGTCTAGTTTTTAATTCTATCAATAACGAGCTAGTCCCAGTTTTTTTACAAAGAGGTCTTTAAATACCTCCTCCTCCAAATTTATCAGCACCTTGAATTCTATCGAGAAGGGAGATGTGCCAGAAGAGAGCAATTTTCACGTTGAATTTCGTTATTTTAAATCAGTGTTTGTCCCGTTTTGGAGACTTCTTTCGATTCTGCGATATTTTTCAATATTGTTTTTTATTTAGTCTCTGAATATGGAACCCGATTTCTTCTATGCGATGCAGTTGTTAGAAGCGACTGGTGTGTGCATTGTACCTGGTAGTGGATTTGGCCAAAAGGAAGGGACATACCACTTCCGGTATATCGATATTTTATTTTGATTTAGAAAAGTGTTCACTGCATATCCGCACATAGAATGGGCGTGGCTGTGCCCTGCTTTTGAAGGTAGCAGCAACTGCTCTTCGAAAGTGTAATAGATCCTTTTGGGATAGTTTAGTGCTCATCTCCTTGCCTGAGCATAAGACATGAACAGTGTCTCAAAAGGGTTTCGAAGCGTTATCTTTACGCGCGTGCACAACTAAGTTTCGTAAGCACGCCATTCATAGTGGCGGGATATGATGTATTTACAGTAATTATCGTTGAAGTCTGTCAGGCGTGTCAATCGAGACATATTCCTAGCAGGCCCATTGAAATTTGCCCGATAGTCGCTTGTTATCGTTGGAAACGGCTGGCCGCCTGCGTCAGAACCTGTTCCCAGCACTGACACCCGACTGGACTTGAGCTTTGTGATCTTTTTTATATTTAATTGATGATTATCATTTAAATTGTTATTTCAGAACAACAATTCTTCCCCAAACGGCTCTTGAATGAAAGATATGTTGGAGCGATTCAAGTCCTTCCATACAAAGTTCCTGGAGGAGTATAAGTAGAGATTGCTTTAGAACCTTGAATGTATCACATCTTTGAGTAACGAGTTTTTTCTAGTATCGTGTTAGGGTTAATGTGGCGCGTAGGTTTTTGTCCTCATTTTGAGATTTGACAGACTTGTATTTTAACGCTTTGCCCATTGTGTACCGTGTGACTTAATAGCTATGATTAAGGTGAAATTAATTGAGAATAATAATTTATTACGTCAGGTTTCCGGATTGTAATACTGTAACGGAATGAAATTACTATAACTTCATCTGATTTATCTATACTTCCTCCACTCCAGCTGCCTCCCATCTGTTGGGCAGCGTTCAGACTTCGCGATGACCCGCGCCGACGCTTTACTATTGCACAGCGTTCGCAGTAGCTATCGACGGGAAGCGATAGAACAGGCGATCGTGGCGCCGACAGCTAAGTTTCTGAGAGAAAGTATAGGAGAATAGGAGGCGCCGTTTGATCGAGCGGGGGACATTATTGTACTAATAGCATTAGCTTCAGCTAGTTCCGGTTTACAAATCTCACTCCTTGGTAAAGACCTTGTGAACTTGGTGAAGCTGGTGGGCAAGATGTCTAGCCATCAATCATAAAAGTGCTAACTCGAGAAAGGCTAGCCTACATGGATCGCACATCTTGTGGAAAGCAGAATGGCCCCCCTCGTCGACAAACTGCGCCGAATAGGAGGGTACGTGTTGTCTAGTCACTCGGTCTTGTACCCTCCTTTTTTCTGCACTCGTACAAAAAACCGGCACCCGGCGCCGATCGATGTCCGTCTGTCGCTGCGTTCTCTTCTATAGCGTTCGACCGCTATGTCAATAGTCGCGCGTCGAACACGTGTCATCGCTAAGTCTGAACGCTAGCTTGTGCCTGCCTTCGCTACTTTGAGTGTTGGGTGAGCCATGTTTGGGTTCAAAACACGCTCCGCACTTGAAGTTCGTGAGCTGTCAGATTCAAAATGTGAATCTGTTGGTGCTAACTGACTAGCAAGTGGAGAAAAGAGAGCCAAAAAGGGGAATCAGAGAGGCCGCAACTGATCTTCTTGGCAGCTGGACGGAATATTTTGAAAAAATGAAAGAAGTAAGAAGAAGCACCGGGCGTTAGAACAAAGAACCGAAAAGCTGAAGAACAAGCGTAATCGCGATCTGCTCCAGCAAATTCTTGTGTCCTTACCACGCTTTTTTTCAGTGATGAAAATCGTGGGAAAATTAGTAAATCCCCTGCGGCTGAAAGAAACTGCTATGAATAGGGAGAGGGGGTAAAGGGCCTGACGCTGCTAGGTAGTCCGCAGTTATGTGTTTTCAACTTTCTACTGATCTTTTTCTCTTGAGCCAAAAGGCATCAATGGTTGGATGATTGCGGGGCAACTTATGAAGTAACAAATACTGTCTAGATTCGGGGAATCACATTGATCGGTCAGTGGGTGGGGTGGGATTGGGGCGTGAGGAGCTGTGAATCCGCAGAGCCCTATTTGAGGCTGAGGGCAGCTCCGAAGGGCTTGGAACGGTTGCGCGAACGCAATCGAAAAGAAGTCCGTTACTCGCTGCTGGGGATGCGAAGACGTGTCGAAGGGGCTTCATGGGGCACGGCGCCAGTCCTTTTCGCAGGGTTGTGCGTTCAGAGCAGAGACCCTGAGTGTGGCAGTCTGAGAGGAGTCCCGTTCCACAAATGGTGGAGAGCGGGCTGGCGCCGCGATAAACCCTGCTTTCCCCGCGACGCGTCCCCACATCTGCAACGAACTATACTGAACTGGTGATCCGAAACCGCATACAACCGATCGGAACCCCTCCTTGTGCCCTGAGGCACTCGCATGTGAAAACTCTAGCGAGGGCGACTAACGATCGTTTTTGCCAAAGCACAACGGATTGCCCAACATGTCATGAGAATCTTTGGGCCGCACAAGAAATTACCCCTTTTTCGATAGTTATTGAGTGTCTCTAATTCATCCAACCAGTAATAGGCCACCCGTCGTTTCCTGGGATATTTTACTTGTAAAAGGACAAAAGTCCCGTGAAGAAACCAAGGACATCCAATGAAGGTTTCAGAAGTGCGATGCTCTGCTTGTTCAAAAAAAATTTTTTTTACTACTGCACATGCTTCCCATATCACACTATTTTGCTGAGAGATACATTTCGCGGTTATCGAGTAGGTGGGGAAAGGGCGGAGACACATAACAACTGCGTCCACGCCATTGGTGCGATCCTATTTTTACCGTATCGGAAGGATGAGCGCATCAATGAGGACGGCACAATGGATAAGATTGCCTGCCAATCCGGCGATATGTTCGGGATTGGTGATTGCATGTAACCATTGTTGGTTACCACTTCCTAGAAGAGATCAAATAAGAATGTATTTGCACATGTCTGATAACACCAGTGATCCTTGTGGATAACATGCAGGTGCTATAAAAGCGTGATTAGCGCGGTAGGACTCATTTTGGTGCTTTGGACTAACCGCGGTAACAAGTCGAACCCTGACGCCATGATCGAGCTCGTGCTCTTTGGAGTGTTCGTTCTTGTCACGCAAGCGATCCTGCTCTGTGGAAGAAAGAAGGCCGGTGCAGAAGCTGGAGCTGAATCAGCGGAACCGGTCTGAAGCAGTGGCTAATGATGGCTGATGGAGAAAGGGAAAGACGGCGTGTGAGTATTGCCGAACTCAACACCTGGCAAAAGAAAGTGAAGGGGAGGCTTTGACAGGCACGTCTGAGGAATACGCATCCAGATGACGCTCTTAGGGTAACGATGATTCTACGGTAATACTTTCGACCAGATTACTACCCACGACGCAGACACGAGCATTCTGGTCCCCTTTTGAATAAGGGTCCGCACTACCTATGTTGAAATAGAATGAGCTTTCCGCTCAGAGCATCGGGGAGGGGTAGAGCTGCTGACAGCCGGGAGGGAGATAAGCTTTGTAAGGATGCGCTTGGGTAGCGTTCACTTGAAGCCCACTGGGAGAAGTTGACTTCTCTGGATCACAGCTCCCATCCTGTTGAGCTCTGAGCAGCACCCATGAGGAATGTAAGATGGTTATCTTCTCTGCCCTTACGCGGAATATGCTTAAACTAACCCTCAGTGGTTCAGAGTCTTGACGGCTCGGCCTTTCTTTTTAACGGTAAAGACGCTCATGAGAATCTGTAAAGCCAATGCGCTGGATAGTTCCTTGCTCAAGAGGCTTCATGGAGGCCCAACGCCCTTCAAAATGAACTATAAGTGTAAGCAGAAGAGATAAGGATCGGTATCATAACTGCTACAACCGCGATAATGATCGGTGGTGGGTGCTATCGCTGTTCGTGGTAGTAACGGGTGCAAGGACTAGGGGAACTCGTCCACAACGTGTCATGACACATTCATAGAACATGTTCTAAGCATCTGCGGCGATGCGATAGGTTGGCCAGATGACAATGCCAGAGGGGCAGCGGTTTGTTAACATCTAAGGAAAGGAAAAAGCAAAACCCCCGACATCCGTATAACCATTGCTACCGCGAAATGCGATAGCATCCGGTGAAGTGATAAGCGATCACAGTTCATATCGCTACAATCCAGGGAAGCCATGGTGTATGTGGCAAGACAATCGTAATCGCCGCGTTGGTGTGGTCGCGTGCGATGTCGACGTCCGCGCTGCGAGCAGAACGAGTTAGTCTACTGGCCTTTGAGAGTGTTTGAATGTATGGGGCCGGACAACGGCCACGTTATATTAGCCTCGAGCTCGGTCTCTCGCAAGGCATATTTCTCGCGTGATGGCGGATGAACTGTGACAATACGGCAAGAGTGACTATTGTGGCTCAGCCCTTTAATGGTACCCCCTCTAGAATAGTAAAGGGAAGGCATGACTGCTCTAAAGGCCCTCGCGCAATTTCGGTCGGCCTGAATCTGTGTGCTCGAGAGTTCTTGTGCGAGCAATTCAAAAGATAGGCTGCGTTTATACTTTGCGGCAGCGTAGCGCTTCCAGCGTACGCCAGCGGCAGTGCCGAAGAGAGGATGCATATCGATCTAGCTTCACCAGCGTCACCAGCGGCACGCTAGCGCACGCTGGCGTAGCGAGGGCACGGGAAGCATAGCTATCGATCTAGCTTCACCAGCGTTTCTCGAGCGTTTCTCCAGCGGCACCAGCGTTTTGCTAGCGCTTGCAGCGGCAGGGAGTAGAGACTATGTGGCCGTGAGAGACGCGGAATCGACGTGTATTGTAGAGACCATGTGGCCGTCGGAGACGCAGAAGCGATGTGCATTGTAGAGACTATGTGGCGTCGAGACGCAGAAGCGATGTGCATTGTAGAGACTAAGGGCGAGTGAGAGACGCGCAATCGATGTGTTTTGTACCCTCCAGCTCTCCCATAGTCTCTACTCCCCTGCCGCTGCAAACGCTAGCAAAACGCTGGTGAAACGCTGGAGAAACGCTGGCGTACGCTAGCGTGCCGCTGGTGACGCTGGTGAAGCTAGATCGATATGCATCCTCTCTTCGGCACTGCCGCTGGCGTACGCTGGAAGCGCTACGCTACGCTACGCTACGCTACAGCTGCGCGCAAGATAAAACGCAGCCATGATCGCGCCGTAGGAAATCGAAAGGGATTTACAACGATCCACAGAAGATACCTTCATATTCGCATGATGGGTGATGGGTGGGGGGTGGCGGCCGCATACTTCATTCAAGGTGTTGAAGCGAGCGATTTCCTGGCACTCGCGTGAACTATCAGGACGTTTATATAAGGTTCTAACTGAAGAAGTCTGCACTCGCAGACAGAGAGAATGGTATGTGTCAAGACAATCGTGATTCGCCGCGCTGGTGGCCAACGATGTCGCATGCTGCATACTGCAAGTGGGCAGGTTCGCAGCCGCGTAAACGATATTTTACGTTCAGTTACGGCCCGGTGATACAGATATCCGATAACTGTCGCTGTCAGAATGCACGTCAACTGCCGCACACATTTTGTCCGATTTACGAGCCGACGCGCCGGCGCGCGGTTGCGCGATCGTCTGACGTTTCTCCAGATGACGAGAGAGAGATTAGAGAGGAAGAGAAAGAGAGAGTGGGAGAGAGAGAGGGAGAGAACGCGGCAGCGCTGCTAACGCTGGAAAGGTACGAAACATTTGTGGTGAGCTAGGGTTGAGTTCTGGGTGGGGAGCCGGGGAGGGTATCCCACCACGGGCTTATCATGCATTAAAAGTACGAATTTCTTTAGGTCACAGGCGAGAGAGGCGCTGAGAAAAGCAGAAAATTGACAGGGGTTGGACTCACTTTGTTCCTCAGACCTTTTCAAAGAATATTTTCATCTAGAGACAACTGAAATCTTGTCTTGCGCTGGACAAAGACATATTGCTCTGGCTCAAATGGATATCCGAGTGTAAAGACACCTAGTAGCTCATACACATTGAGGGTCTTAAAAAAATGAGACTATGCAGCCCCCAGACTGTCGATGTGTCGCCGTGGTCCCCGCCCAAACATGCCCAGGAATGGAGATACAGGGCCGTGAAACACGCTAATTCTTCCATGCTCCGCCCACTGCCTTTTTACGGCGCAGATTCCCGCCGTTCATAACATCCGTCGTAAGCGCGCGCCTGTCGCGTGGGCTCCTTGGCACATTTTTTGGCCCCCCCAATATGACAATTAATTGCGCCTCAAATACAAGTAAAACGCAATTTCCTGATGCGGATAACACTGGAAGTGCTGCAAAGTAAGAACAGAAGATGATGACGAGGGTCAGAACTCAAAAGCAACTGTGCCACTTCTGCAACATCCCTCGGAAGCCACGTACTTCCACAAAACATGAAATAAAACTGGCGAATTTAAATCTTAAAGGCAGGCGCAATTTCTGCTGCGAATAAATTTTATTCGCATCAAGGAAATTGCGCCTTGCTTTGATATTAAGCTAACGGCATACTCGTTAGTTTAATACAAGCAAGGCGCAATTTCCTGATGCGAATAAAATTTGAGGTGTTGCTCATGCTTCAAAATCCATGTACAAGGAGATGAAGATGACACAGGCTAGAAATGAAGCACAACGATGTAAATGTAAACAAAACAAAAATGAAAAAATCAAGGAAAGGCAAATTAGATACTGGCCTGTAAATTTCTGCGATCCGGCGCCAAAGCCATAGAAATACTTAGAACAAACGAGTGGGACGCTTGTGCTGTTTTTATTTTCATGTTTTGTGGAATGCGCGGCCCTTGATGGATACTGCAGATGCAGCCGAGTTGCTCTTGAGTTCTGCCCCTTGTCATCGTCTTCTGCTCTTATTTTGTAGCACCTCCAATGTTATCCGCATCAGGAAATCGCGTTTTACTTGGATTTGAGAGCGCAATTAAAGGACTTGGCAAAGTGCCAAGGAGCCGCAGCGACAGCGCGCTACGACGGATGTTATGAACGGCGGGAATCTGCGCCGTAAAAAGGCAGTGGGCGGAGCATGGAAGAATAGCGTGTTTCACGGCCCTGTATCTCCATTCCTGGGCATGTTTGGGCGGGGGGACCACGACACATCGACATCTGGGGGGCTGTACGTGCCTATACACGGCCTCAAATGTGTATGAGGCGTACCATGTGTCTTTAAACGCAGCTGCTGCCATGTACAAATAAAGTACGCAGCCACGCCGTACCCTCTTTGGGATAAGGGTGGATCAGGAAAGGGTAGAGGACATGAATTTGAATCAGACTAATCTAGAGAAACTAATATGATAGCATTTTGCAGGTGCTAGACAAGTCCAAACTGAATCCATTCATCAACAACATGCAAATCGCCGTCCGTGATCCCATTATCAACCGTGCGATGCAACTTGAACTCGAGATGCAGGAGAAGCAGGTAGCGATTGCCTTGTTGTCGAGGAAAGGTCACACCTTGCCGTTATAATTGCTTTTGCAGACGACCGACAAGCCATTCAGAAACATCATCCGAGCCAACATTGGCGACTCCGAGGCAATGGAACACAGCAGTATGACCTTCAATAGACAGGTAGGTCTCACAGAAGAGACGCTTCAGGAGAGAAATAGCCGCAGTTGTGTGGCCTTTTTTCGCTGCAGACGCTGGGGCGGCTCAAGCGAGCTGGGTTTCGCGCGACAACAGCCGTTTCCCACCGGTGTTCACGTGTCAGCTTCCACCTTGTCATTGGCGAAAAATCAGGCTGGAGCAGCTTTCAAGGCCGTGCCTCCTGCCTCGTTGGACGCGCCCAGCGTCCGCAGCTAAACACTGCTGTGGGTTGAGCTCAAACAAGACTATAGGTTTTTCGCAACACACAGACATGCACACCAATTCATGTATCACACACCCCCACCACACACACACACACACACACACACACACACACACACACACACACACACACACACACACACACACCACACACACACACACCACACACGACACACAGCAACACACATACACACATACGCATTCAGCGCACGTTTCCGCATGCGAGCGCGATACAGCAGTAGTGGATCTTCCAAAGATATAAGGCTGCGTTCATACTTCGCGCAGCGTCCACCAGCGTTCACCAGTGGCCAGCAGCGTTCACCATCACCCAGGAGTGGAGAGTATGTGGAGACAGGAGAGTAACAGATAGCTATTAGGGAGTATGGAGAGGTAGGTGGGTAGCAGACTGCTGTGTATGGGAAATAAGAGGTCGGCTGTCTTTCCTACTTCCTCATATTCTCCGCTCTTTAACGCTGCTGATCGATGGTGGACTCTGCCGGCCACAGCTCGATACTTATACTCTTCACTAGCTTTGAGACGCCTGCTGGTCGCCAGGACGCTGGTTATGCAAAGTATAGAACGCGGCTGTTGGAAGTCTAACGATGCGATATAGCACTAGTTCGCTCAGCGTGCCTGAAAATATGGTTGCGGGCATCTGGAAAGGGTCACAGTCTGGCGAAACATGGCTTGAGCTCTTGTCGTTCTTTTCTTTAGCGTAGCAGAAAATCAGCTCAAAATTGCGATGTGCGATAGACGCATTACCGTTCCGTCTAGGTACAGCCTTTACCACTGAGGTCAGTCGGGGCATGTCAGAAGGGAGTGGGTGAGCGCGGCGCAGCCCTGCTTTCGCCATTTTCTTGAAACGCCGGATACTGCGACGATCAATGGAAAACGGGCATCGCGCCGATACCCCCATGCGCTGCTGACAGCCCTATCTCTCTTCAGTGATAGGGACTGTACACGCCATGATGGGCCACTCGTCCCACTGCAGGAATCGAATATTGGCAATATTGGCCGAAAGCCGGGAAGTGCAGAATATGCTGTGATGATGCGGTGATATTCGTAATGGGCATTACACGCCTTGATCACACAATCGTAAGGCTGCGTTCATACTTTGCGGCAGCGTCTGCCAACATGCACCAGCCTCCTCCAGCGTCTCAAGGGACTAGGAAAGTATGGATTCCGATCCAGCATCTACCAGCGACCAGGATTAGAGAGTATGCGGAAGTAGGAGGGTAGCAAACAGCTGGTAGAGTACGGTAAAGTGGAAAAGAGAAAAAGGACAGCTGGATCAGGCGTTGTGAAATTGTTGCGTGTGCAACCGTACTGTACTACTACACGATACCGTACTCCTGGACACTGGTGTACTGGTGGTGGAGGCTGGCAGACGCTGACAGACGCTAGGTCGGTATCCATACTATTCTAGTCGCTGACGCTTACGGGCGCTCGGAACGCTGATGGTCGCTGGTAGACGCTGCCGCAAAGTATGAAGGGGAGGCCTAAGCGTACGGAGCGAGCTCAGCTCTCTAGAGTATGTCCCGCGCTTCTGGCGGGTTCTGCCTTTCGCATTCGGGTTTGACTGATGGGTAGTTCCCTACTGGGGCACACCATGACCCTTGCGGTAAGGCCATATAAGTAGTCTTTTCCACAGCAGATGCTAGGGTGTGTCAGGGAGGTGGGCAGAACTGGCGCGGTGGTAGCCCCCTTCCCACCAGTTGTTGACGCTTTCCACTTCAACAGTTGGTGGACATAGGGCTGACTCCGCTCTAAACCCTGCCCTCTGACACGCCGAAGTCCGTAGCGAACAAGACTCTGTAAGTTAGGGCACCGATGAAGGTAAGAGAGAATTGATATGCCATTTTCAGCTCCTTTCTTGTGTTGCCAACCCACAACTGCTCGAGACCGCTAACTTCCCGCCCGATGTCATTCACCGTGCCAAGGTAAGGTTATTTATGTTTATTTTCGATTACATTACCATTACAGAAGGAGATGCGGCCCAAAGAGTTTATTGACTGGGTGCAGTGTCTTAGGCGTAGTAGGGACTGACCTTAACCGGTGCTTCTCAGGCGCTGCAACTTTCTGTCACTAGCAGTGCCTACCAGCACTTACCAATTGCTATCACCCTCTATCGCATAGGCTATTCTTACG